>VSMD01134787.1:0-119401 GCA_008750895.1 Mirza zaza
CCACCCAACCCACCTGCTTTGGCTCTTTCTTCAAATGTCACGTCATCATAGCAACCTCCCCACCCCCCCACCCCCCCGGTATAAAATAGCACCCCGTCCTGCACTGTCACTGTTTTATTTTTTCCTTTTTCATAGCCCTTACCACCTGACATATCATAGTTTTATTTGTTTACAGTCTGTATTCCAACAGCGCAATATAAACTCTAGGACAGCAGGAATACTATTTATTTTCTTTATTGCTGGATCTCCATTGATTGATTCTCCTAGAACAGGTCTAACAGAGTGGGTGCCCCATAAATATTTGTCTTAAGATTAAAACCTTTCCCCCCGGCTGGGCGTGGTGGCTTATGCCTGTAATCCTAGCACTCTGGGAGGCCAAGGCGGGTGGGTTGCTTGAGGTCAGGAGTTCGAAACCAGCCTGAGCAAGAGCGAGACCCCATCTCTATTATAAATAGAAAGAAATTAATTGGCCAACTAATATATATAGAAAAAAATTAGCCGGGCATGGTGGGACATGCCTGTAGTCCCAGCTACTCAGGAAGCTGAGGCAGCAGGATTGCTTGAGCCCAGGAGTTTGAGGTTGCTGTGAGCTAGGCTGATGCCATGGCACTCACTCTAGCCTGGGCAACAAAGCAAGACTCTGTCTCAAAAAAAAACAAAACAAAACAAAAATAAACCTTTCCCTCTGTGCCTGGTTCAGGTTCACTCTTCACCAAGACTTGGTCAAGTTCTCTCCTCTGGGGCTCTACTCCTACCCCCAGGTTCATATCTCAGCAGCTCTCCCCTCTGGGCCTCTCTCCAGCACAGCTCATAAAATACTATGACATTTTTCTGCCTGTTACCTCTTGGTCACTCCTACCAAACCATGCTCCTACAGGGTCAAGACCTTGGCTCAGGCACCTTCAAACTTCCAGAACCAGTGTGGTACATAAAAGACAATCAAAAGTATGCAACATTGCATAGGTAAGACGTACTCTCAGATCCTTGGTATGAGTTAGCCACTCTAAGTCACATCAACTTGAGGGCATTCCCAACGCTGCAGGTCACACCTTGGACTGTAATAAATGATCCTGTAACATCTTTTAGACAGCTGCTTACCCTTCTTCCAGATATAATGGGACCTCATCAACCCCACTTAAAGGCTAGCAAAGCTATCAAGAAGTATCAGATGTTCCCTTTCCTCCGGCTGTCATAAAAAATGCCATGGCCAAATGATGGCGCTGAAAGCAAGGAACTAGAAATGGCATATCCTAGGTTGAGAAAACTCAATTCCTAAAAATCTCCACAACTAGTAAATACTATCTTTGAGCCAATTTCACATCTCCTGGAGATCCAATTACCTCATCAATCACATGGGTTCTCTGAACTGGAGAAACAAGAGCTTTACAGCAGACCAGGTGACAGGGCACTTCCAGAAAGGAGAACATGTGCAACTACTTTTTCCCTTGAATTCCCACATACACCAATTCCACAGGAGAAATTGGCTGAAATTTTAACTCAGGAAACTTTGTAACTTTGAAACTCTGCTAAGCAGAAAAAAAGAGAATGGCAGCTGGTGAATAAAAATTATCTAACTTATAAAAACTGTTCCCTCTAAGACCCAAAATAATCTGCTCAATTAGAAACACTGAATTTACAGTATGTGTTTTCAATTAAGTACTCAGTGTCCTCTGAGACCAGACCAATAATAGTTCATTGAGAGCTGACTGTGTACCTAACAACTGAGTACAGAGAGAAGCAGCATTATTACTGTCAACCTTTGTACACATACACAGCTGCCCTAACTCCATCACCATCCACAGTATCCCAAGCTGGAAACCTGGACTATATCCATGAGTCTTCATTTTTGCTTTATGCCCTGCAGTCACCTAAAGCCTCAGAAATGTCTCCTGAATTCAGGCCTGCCCCTTCCTCCTTCAAACCAGCTCAAATCTTCCTTGCCAATGACAGCATTAAGCCAGGTAACAGCAATCTAGATCTATGCAGTCTAATAGGGCAGCCACTAGCCACGTGTAGCTATTCACTTGTATTTTTTAACTAAGGATTTAGATGTTCCCCAGTCACAAACTGGTTTTAAATATTAGGGGGAAAAAATCAAACAAACTTGCAATGAGGCTAGTCCAAATTGACATGCGTGGTAAGTATGAAATACACACCAGACCTTGTACCAAAAGAAGAATGTAAAAATGTCTCATTAGTAATTTAAAAATATTGATTATACGTAGAAATGGTAATATTCTGGATATATTGGGTTACATAGTATTATGTATCACTAAAAGTAATTTCACTTGTTTCTCTTCACATTGTGGCTATGTGAAAATTTAAAAATACTTGTGGCTTGTATTTCTTTTGGATACCATTGCTCTAGATTGTTCTAGATCTCCACCTCCAACCATCATCTTTCTCTCAAACTTTGCCTCCTGCCATACACCCATGCTTCTGCCACGTGGACTCTGCTGTGATAACATCATTCTCTTTTTGTCTCCTTGCTTTTATACATCTTTTTCTGACCATAATGTACTTTCTTCCATCAGCTCCACAGGAAAAATTCCTAGTCATCTCTCTAGAACCAGTTCAGTGGTCCCTTCCCTACTGAAGCTTTTCCAGAACCTCCCCATCCACCTTTAGCATCTGGTCCACATCTCCAGCTCAGAACTATAGCCATCTATTCACGTTGTTCTTCCTCAAGAATTTCTAAAATTCCTTTTCATTTCAGTATGTCCAACACCAAGTATGTTGAGATTGTCCAGAATCACCTGGAAGACTTTTCTAAATTGCCCATGCGTGGAAGGCCCTGGCGAGCATTTTGTAAAACCTCCTCACGTGGTTCATTATTAAAGAGCAACAACTAAGATTTATTGAACACTCACTGCAAGCCAGGCACCGAGCTTGGTCATTTCTGTGTGCCCTCTCACTACATTTCCTCATGGAAGCCTTATCACCACCCCACAGGAAGCAGGTACTATTTCCTGCTAGTTTGAAAGCTTGACCCTGGTTAAGAACCCCTGCCTGGCACAGAACAAGCACTCCCAAAACATCTGCTGAGCGAATGAATAGAGTCTGGATAATTCTCACTGAAGAAAAACAAGGAGTCATTTTGAGGCTAAAAAAATTATGGGCTACTGAATTAAATTCTTTGATTAGAAAAAGCAAGGGCAGGCCAGGTATGGTGGCTCACGCCTGTAATCCTAGCACACTGGGACGCTGAGGTGGGAGGATCCCTTGAGGTCAGGAGCTAGAGACCAGCCTGAACAAGAGTGAGACCCTGTCCCTACTAAAAATAGAAAAAATTATCTGGGCATGGTGGCAAGTGCCTGTAGTCTCAGCTTCTTGGGAGGCTGAGGCTTTTCGGATCACTTGAGCCCAGGAGTTTGAGGTTGCTGTGAGCTAGGCTGACGCCATTGCACTCTAGCCTGGATAACAAAGCACGACTCTGTCTCCAAAAAGAAAAAGAAACCAAGAGCAAACTGAAAAACAATGGCATTAATAGCCAAATCTAAAAGCTGGTTCCTCTTCGGTACCAGCCAAACAGAAAAACCTCTGATAAATCTAGTAAAAAGAAATTTAAAAAAGTGATCTTAAAGATAAGGGGATAAACAAAACAGTAAAATACAAAATAGTGTGTTAAGAAATGTGAAAAATCTTAACTAAGTGGATAATTTTTAAATTCTATATTATCAGTGTTGACACAAAAAAAGTAGAAACCTTAATAATTGAGGAGAAAATTGAGAAAATTATCCCCAAATCATCCTCTCTATAAAACATCCTGGGTCTAAATGTTTTATTATTTTTTATATACTATAACAAATTTATGCTTATAAATATATATTTATATTATACAAATTTATATATTTTTATATATAATATTTTTATTATATTTTATTCTGTCTTTCAAAAGACAGAAAAAAAAAGCACTCTAAATGTTCTACAAATTAAAGATAAGCATGACACCAAAATCTGTTAAAGAGATCTCTTTTAAAAAATGTCCAGTTGTATTTTGGAAGAATTATCTACTGTAACCAAATAGGATTTGATCCAGTATTATTATTATTATTATTATTATTTTGAGACAGAGTCTCGCTTTGTTGCCCAGGCTAGAGTGAGTGCCATGGCGTCAGCCTAGCTCATGGCAACCTCAAACTCCTGGGCTCAAGCAATCCCTCTGCCTCAGCCTCCAGAGTAGCTGGGACTACAGGCATGCGCCGCCATGCTAATTTTTCCTATATATATTAGTTGTCCAATTAATTTCTTTCTATTTATAGTAGAGAGGGGGTCTCGCTCTTGGTCAGGCTGGTTTCGAACTCCTGACCTCGAGCAATCCGCCCGCCTCGGCCTCCCAGAGTGCTAGGATTACAGGCATGAGCCACTGCGCCCGGCCAGAATTATATTTTTGAAACAGGTCTTAGAGGAACAGATTTTGACATCCTAACATTATCCTAAAGACAATTTCTTAAAACTGTTCAGTGCAAGTCACATTGTCATGTAATTATTTTATCAGAAAATTTGGGTCATGGCACCTGAAAAATACAAATTTTGCTACATTAGAAGCAAAAAATGCAGGAAGTGTAAAATTGCTGCTTGGGCTTAAGTGGTTATGAATGTACATTCATATAAGACCCACGACCTTGTGGGTTTACTCTGATTTACTTGTAGTTTACTTGTGTTTGCTCTGGAGCAAGGGGTTGAAAGGAGGCCTTGCCCTAAAGAAGCTCAAAGCCTGGTACAGAGACAGCTGGGTAAACACACCACTCCATACTGTAACAGGTATGCACAGGTGCTATGGGAACGCACAGGAAAGGCACCTGACCTAACCTGGGGGAAGACCTGTGTGAGCTGAGGCTTAAGGACTAGCTCCAGTCAGCTCAGGAAAAAGCTGAAAAAGAGACCTCTGGGATAAAGGGAACTCAAACATCCTTGACCACAAACATCCCGAGCTGATTCAGCAAGTGGCTTAGCCTTCCCTGGTGGCCCAGGAGCATCTTGTCTGAGCTGGAGTGAAGTGACGCAAGCTTTGCTGAGTCTGTTCATCCTGATGATCTAACCACAGAGCTCTCAGGATCTAGAATGGACAGAGACCAGGCCCCGATCCCTCCCCATGTCCTCCCCATCAAGGCAGGGCACCAAGAAACCTGGTCTCCACATGCAAACCAGTTTTTCTTAGAAAACTTCTCTTTATTTCTTACTGTTCTGGCAGCTTCAACTTTATTTTATTTATTTATTTTTTTAATAATTTTTTTTTCTCTTTTTTAAAAAATTTTTCTCTTTTTACTCAGATTCTCCCTTCAAGGATTCTTCAAGGAAGCTTCAACTTTAAAAATGGCATACATCTTTTTTCACCCCTAACTAAAAATGCAGTACATGTGTAATGAAAAGGTGAACACAAGGATGCAGAGTGTTTACACAGATAAAGCTACCAACTATCCTACAGACTTTAAGGACTCTAAGGAGGGGTCTCCCACTTCTTCCCTCTCTGCTCCCAGTCCCATCCGACTTCACGTGGCACCTCTTCCAGTATTTGTTAATTATGCTGGAGGGGGGAAGGTCTCTCCCATCAAGACACGTGTCCAAAGGAGCTCCAACTATCAAATTCTTTCTCCTACAATTCATCATTCACAGCAATCTTTACATACCAAGAAGTCCATACTAGTTCCCTGCCCAAAATCATCAGCTTGAGCTACACTGGCCTCCTTGCTGCTCCTTCAATATGGCAGGCACACATCCTGCACAAGACCGTTCCCTCTGCCCAGAGCTTTTCTCCCAGACATCTGTGGCATTAACTCCCTCACCTCTTTCAGGTCTGCTCAGATGACACAACATTATCACCATGAGGAAAAGGGTTACCCTGAACACACTATTTAAAATTGCACTTCTTGGCCGCTCGTGGTGGCTCACGCCTGTAATCCTAGCACTCTGGGAGGCCGAGGTGGGCGGATTGTTTGAGCTCAGGAATTTGAGACCAGCCTGTGCAAGAACGAGACCCCATCTCTACTAAAAATAGAAAGAAATTAATTGGCCAACTAAAAGTATATATAAAAAATTAGCCGGGCATGGTGGCGCATGCCTGTAGTCCCAGCTACTCGAGAGGCTGAGGCAGGAGGATCGCTTGCGCCCAGGAGTTTGAGGTTGCTGTGAGCTAGGCTGATGCTATGGCACTCTAGCCCAGGCAAGAGTGAGACTCTGTCTCAAAAAATAAAATAAAATAACATTGCACCTCTACCTCCCCACTCAATCCCCCTTAGCTTTTTCTACCTTTTCCCCCTCTTCAGGTACTACTGCCTTCTAGGATACCATATAATTTACTTATTTACTGAATTCTTGTCTCCCCTATCCAGAATGTCAGCTCCTTGAGAGCAGAGTCCTTTATAAATTCTGTTCACTGAAGTATCACAACTGCTTAGGAAAGGGCCTAACACCTCACAGGGCTCCAAGACTATCTGCTGAATGAACAGATGAATGAATGATGACCAATGAATTACAAGGTCAAAAAGAACAAAGTCTAAACTTCTACTCTCATCTACCCATTGCCTGCAGCACACAGTTGCTGTCAGGACAATGGTTTAATGCATATGTCCCCTCATCTTGCCTCCCAACTCCCCTGACCCACAGAGTCAACGAGCTCTGTCTCCTTCCCCTTCTTTTTCACCTGCTTAGACTGTGCTACTACTCAAAAGTAACATCTCTACTGACTCCTTCCCATGGGGAAATTTCCTGGCCCCTCTCTGAACTCACAGCAGCCTCTGGGCCTCTGCAACAACACTTGAAAGCACCTATCTTGTGGTATACTTCTGTATGACGCTGTCTACTTCCACCAAATTCACTTTCCAGAGAAGCCGTCACATGACTCATTACTCGTCTTTGTATTCCCCGAGGGCCAACCTCAGAGAAGGGGAACCACTGACAAAGGGAAATTTCTGCCTAAAAAGCCCCACTGTAGAGTCAGTGTTCTGTTCTGTACTGGTCATCATCCACAGTTAGATAATCCAAGTGGACTGTCAGGCCATTCCAAGGGAATATAACTGAGCCAGAGTGCTGGGGGAACATAGCTTTTCTTTTCTTTTCACTTTTTTTTTTTTTTTTGAGACAGAGTCTCACTTTGTTGCCCAGGTTATAGTGAGTGCCGTGGCGTCAGCCTAGCTCATAGCAACCCAAACTCCTGGGCTCAAGCAATCCTCCTGCCTCAGCCTCCGGAGTACCTGGGACTACAGGCACATGCCACCATGCCCAGCTAATTTTTTCTATATATATTAGTTGGCCAATTAATTTCTTTCTATTTATAGTAGAGACGGGGTCTCGCTCTTGCTCAGGTTAGTTTCGAACTCCTGGGCTCAAACGATCTGCCCGCCTCTAGGCCTCCCAGAGTGCTAGGATTACAGGTGTGAGCCACTGCGTCTGACCGGAACATAGCTTTTAAAAGCAAAGTTTAAAGCAGTCCCTAAAATTCACTGCTCAGAACATATATCCACTGTCACCATTAAAAAGGCAACTCTCCTTTGGAAAGTACCATAGACCCTGATGAGGTGTTAAGTCATCCTAACTCTCACAGCCTACAGAGGCATCATTTTGATGTAAAGATGATAATGACCATGATTTGCTCTGGCTCTCCTCAAACCAAATTAACTGTCTTGTTCTAGTATTGTTACTTGTCTTACTTTTTAAGGCTCACTCCTGTAAAACAAACATATAAGAAGTAAAAAAATAAATAAATAAAAGCAGTATAATATTATATGCTTAATTTACTGTAAACTGCTTTTAGAGGACATTACTAGTTGGTATTTTCATTTGGATTGATCTTGATCCTCTCATACACTTAGCAACCATAATCTGTCACTTTTCCTTCATTCTAAAGAGAGTGTGGATTGAAAGATACAGAGACGACATCAATCTTATTGTTGCCAATATACTCTGTAAATCAATGGATAACCTCACAGTTGTGATGCTTCTAGAAAGTGGCCCCTCTGCCACAAGAATTAATGGGTTCACGAATCTGGGGGGTGGTGTGCGCTATTATACCTTTGTTAAAGCAGAAAAGGACATGGAAAGCGTGGGGCAAGTCAGCCCTGGTTTTGTTTTTTTGCCTACTAGCCCAAGAAAACCCCTCTCCAGCCTCTTCTTGATATATTCTGACCTGGCTTCTTCGTCCTTTTACCGCCTCTCTATGGGCCCAGGCCAGAGGCTGGGACTCCTCTCTGCTCCCTCAGTCACATCTCCTCTACAGTTTTCCATCCTGTCTCCCCACCCTCTCCATTCCTTACTGACAAGAGTTCAAAGAACTCTCAACACTGACACCTCCCAACGCATCCAACCTTAATTCCTTTCACAAGATCCCACCGCCCTGGTCCTCTCTACCCCTCAGTGCAGCCCCGCTTTGGGAATCTAGCTCCCCCGGGTCTAAACACCTTGGGGTGTCGCACGGCTCGGAGGCTTCAAAGCTACAGAGCCACGAACGGGAGTCGCCAAGCGTAAGACACCGACTGCTCCAAAGATGCCCGAGGGGATAGGACAGATGGATGGGATGCCCAGACGGTTACAAACGTGCTGCTCACCTGAGGCGCAGCCGTCGGCGGTCTCGGGGCCATTCCTGCCTCGCCTAGGCCCGGCTACAGGACAGTGGCTGGGGAGAGAGGACAGGGCCCACTCACCGCGCTGCAACCACCGGCCCCGCCTCCGCCCCTCAACCACTACTCCAGCGGGGACCGGTGGGAGCACCGCAGACCCCGCCCAGGCCTGTCGCTCTCCTGCCCCTCAAATTAAAGGCTCGGCCGCCTCCCCGGCACCCACCTCCGGCCACGCCCAGCCCCACCCGCGGGATGATGGGCGAGGCCCGCAGACACCCGCCAAACCCGTCAGAGGTGCCGCCCGGATCCGCGCTCTCTCGGAATCACCGCCTTCGGGGGCGGGGAGGGGCCCGGATTTCGCGACCTCCGGCCAACCCAGGGCCCTGGGTCGGCTCCTCCCGCCCCCGCGGCGGGCTCGGTTCTCTCCGACTCTGATCTGCTTGTGGGCTGCCCAAAGCGGTCTCCGCTGCACTGGGGGCCGGACAATGGCCGCAGAGGCTGGGCAGAGCCGGAAGTGCGCCTGCGCACGCGGAGGCTCGCTCCCCGCAACCCCGGGCCGCGGCGTGTGCGCGAACTACACTTCCCAGAGGGCCCCTCGCGCGCCCCGCAGAGGCGGCTCCCGAGGGCGCCGCGCACTCTGTGGGCGCAGTGGTGGAGTCCGCTCTGCGGGCCCAGCGAGGCCTACTGGGAGGCTAGAGTGTTCGCGTGCGTGTGTAGTCCACACTTAAGTCACTGAGCGCCGCCTCTGCGACAGGGCCAAGCTGCTAGGAGAGGGGTGCATGGGTGGCTCGGCCAGGAAAGACCCCGCTTCCAGGAGCCCGCGGAAGCTCTGGTGGCCAAGGCGGACAATGCAAATGTAAACATAACAACAGGATAATCTCAGGTCTTGATTCAGCTATAGGAATGAGACAGGAAGGGAGTGAGGCAACATTAGGGAGTGGGGAACGTTGCATCTTCATCAGGAGACAATTTCCATCTCCTCTTCTATGCCATTGTGACTTACGGGTCATTACCAAAGTCTTGGACACACTGTGACTCTCCAGGCTACACCTACCAAGAAACATTAAATGATACTATAGGAGAGAAGAAAACTTAGGATAAATCTGTGACTTCGAGAACAGTGTGCCAGAGCGAACTGTGCAAGAGCGAACCACGTTATTTCATTACTTGGTATCCCATTGCTTAGGATTTTGTGCTTGGGACAAGCCATGAGTGATGGAAAATTTCAACACAAAGGTAGGTGAACTTTTAGATACAGCTATTAGGTTTATATAATTGTTGCCGAAGCTCGGCACTTGTCTGCAAGGCCACGTAAGAAGAACAAGGACAGGTGGTTGAGGAAAAGGAAAGAGATTTATTAATTTGTCGGCAAATGAGGAAAATGGCAGACTCCCGTTTTAAAGTACCAATTCCTAATCATAAGCGGAAATAACAGAGCTTTTAATTGTTTAATTTCTACTTTTTGGCTCAGATGAAGAAATACAGAACTTTTAAAGGGAGAGTTTTCAGTTTCAAGCTATTGTTGAATTATAATTGGTGATTCTAGTGTGTCCCATTTTCAGTGAAGACAAACTAGTGACCTTCACCCAGACCTCTGCCTGCCCCCAGGCCCCCCCCAAGAGTTCAACTGAGCCATCTCTGGTGAAACAATAATAAAGGACACTGCCCTACCCCTCCTGACCACTGTCCTGAGGCAGGGATGCAGGTTTTAGGTCTCCACAAGGAGTGGGAGAGGTTTTAAAGAGACAGAAAATATTTTTACCCTTTTTTCAGGCCATTCTCTCTGTTACATAATGATATCTTATATATCACAAATAACCTAAATATCCTAGACTTAGACTTGATTTCTTAACATTAGGGTATCACATCGTCACATGGTAGAAAATAACTGCAACTAAATCTTCCTGATGCTACATTGCTATATCAAAAGGATGAATGATAAAAAATTAATGTTTTCTTTTTACTACTGCCTGAATATAATGCTCTGGAATTAGCAGAGAGTGTAATTTGGAAATATGAATTACAGTGGTCTGGGGAGGCCTCTCTGAGGCAGTGACTTAGTACCTGCAACTTAAGAAGGCAACTGCAGGAACACAAGGGAGGAAAGAATAACAGGCCGAAGGAAATGAGCTTTTGCACCAAAAGCCCTCAGGTAGGAACAAGGTTGATGTGTTTTAGGAACAGGTGCCTGATGCAGCTGCAACAGAGTGAGGGACTGGAGAGGTTGGGGATTAATGGAGCAAAGTCTTATAATAGAGTAGTCGCCCCTCCTCCCATAGATGTAGAAGCATAAAGTTGAGAGTGGGGGGTAGGTCCGAGTGCAATGGTGTTTACAACTAAATGATCACAACCAGTTACAGATTCCTTTGTTCCTTCTTCACTCCCACTGCTCCACTTGACTAGAAGAAAAAAAAGAGAAAGAGAAGAGAAAGAGAAGAGGAAGAGAAGAGAAGAGAAGAGAGAATGGGGAATATGTAACAGGAAATGACCTGGGGTGGAGGGGGGAAGGATTTTCTGTCACACTGTCTCTTTTTTTTTTCTTTTTTGAGACAAAGTCTTGCTCTGTTGCTCTGGCTAGAGTGCCGTGGTGTTAGCCTAGTTCACAGCAACCTCAAACTCCTGGGCTCAAGCAATCATTCCGCCTCAGCCTCCCGAGTAGCTGGGACTACAGGCATGCGCCACCATGCCCAGCTAATTTTTTCTATTTTTGGTCGGGGCGGTGTGTGTCTCCCTCTTGCTCAGGCTGGTCTGGAACTCCTGAGCTCAAACGATCCACCCGCCTAGGCCTCCCAGAGTGCTAGGATTACAGGCGTGAGCCACCACACGCAACCAGCTGATTTTCTGTCTCTTTAAAATTTCTCCCACTCTTTTGGGGACCTGCCACCTGGCCTGCATCCCTGAGGCAGGTTAAGTCTTGCTAAAAATCCCAGGTGGGCCGGCAGAGTTCACAGGCTTTGTTTTTGGCAGAGATGGGATGATTTGAATAGTTAATCACAGTAATTGCCTGAACTGAGAACCCTCCCTTTAAAAGGTCTGAATTTCTGCCTATGTTCAGGAAAAATTTGTATTTTGAGATGATAGTCTCCATTTTTCTGCCCTTTGCTGGCAAACGAATAAAAATGTCTCTTTCCTTCCTCCCTAAACTGCTTGTCCTTGTTCTTCTGATTAGGCTTCGTGGACAAGTAGCTGAGCTTTCTGTAACAGTTTTGGAGGTCGTGATAAGGACTGTAGATTTTACTTTGAGTGTGATGGGAGCCATTGGCTTGGCAACAGCAGTGGGGCCGCTTGTTATAGAGGCGACAAAAGGAACTTTTCCTGTTGTCCCAGAATTGGCAACCAGGACTCAGAGTTGAGGATTAAGTTCTTCTGTATTCTAAATAGAGATAAAAACATGTGTGGCTAGACACCCTCAGATCTCACAAAGGAGGGCCGGGTGCTGGATTTGTCATTTGTTAACCATGACATCAACATGACCCCCTCTTTCCTGGGCTATATAAAGAGAGTACGATAGGAATAAAAAGGAAGAATTCCTCAGAACAGCAAGCCCTCCACCTGGTGGAGAATGTGGTATTCCACACCCTCCAACCCCACCCCATGAACAGAGAAAGAGAATCATTCAAACGCTGAGAATACCCAGAAGACGGAGGGGTTAGAAACTACCCCAGTACCTCTCAGAACAAGAGAGAGGGAGTTAAAGAACAACACCAAGTGTAAGGAGAGCAACCTGAATGTCTGATGATTGTGTAGGGAATAGATGCATTGGAAAATAACTGGGCTTTAGTCCCTGGGGATTGTGCAGTTCCTAACAGTCAGAGGCTATGGAAGGAACTGAGGAAATAGGAAGAAGTTGAAACAAGGCCAGATCTCCAAATCAGGTATCCATTAGTTTCCTCTAAGGAACTCACAAATACACTTCCGTTTCTGGCACTGTGGCTCAGCAACTTTAATGCTGGATAAAATATTTTTTAAATCAGCTGGGCATGGTGGCTCATGCCTGTAATCCTAGCATTCTGGGAGGCTGAGGTGGGAGGATCCCTTGATGTCGGGAGTTTGAGACCAGCCTGAGCAAGAGGGAGACTCCATCTCTACCAAAAATAGAAAAAACTAGCTGGGTGTGGTAGCTGAGGCAGAAATATCACTTGAGCCCAGGAGTTTGAGGTTGCAGTGAGCTGTGATGACAACACTGCACTCCATCTTGAACAACAGAGTGAGACTCTGTCTCAAAAACAAAACAAAACAAAAAAAGAACTGAATAAGAATCAAATAGAACTTTTAAAAATGATAAACTGTAAGTGCTAAGTTAAAAAAGAATGTACAGGGTTAACAACAGGAGAAGAGAAAATCAGTGCACAGAAGGCAGATGCGAGGAACTTACCCACAAATATAGAATAAAATGAAAAAAAAAAAAAAAAGCAAAGAGGTATAACATATCTAATCTGGATTCCAGAATAAGAAAAGAAGAGAACTGAGGCAATATTTGAAAAGATAAAGGCCAAGAATTTCTAGAACTGATGAAAGATACAAATTTAAAGATTGTGGAATACTGACATCCCACACCAGATAAATAAAAGTAAATTTACACAGAAATAGATCATAGTGAAACTGTAGAACACCAAAGAAGATCTTAAAAGTTGCTAGAGAGAAAAAAACAGATTATCTTTGAAGGAACAAAAATCAGAAGACAGCAACAATGGAAGCCAGAAGACAGTTGGAATAATGTCTTTGAGAATGAAGATTAGAGGCATTGTAAGAAAAAACCAAAATGTCATCAACAAAGACTCATTAAAGTCGGGCGTTTTTCAAACAGAAGGAAAATGATTCCATATGGAAGGTCATATGTAAATGAAGCAACAGTGAACAAAGAAAGTGGTAAATATATGTGGAAATCTAAATTAAAATTGACTGTCTACAGCAATCAGTTGTGTCTTGTGGGCTTATGGCCACCATGAACCAAAAACATGATACAAGATCAGTGAAAAATTGAGTTTAAATAAGGACTGGTTCATGTATTTAAAGACATAGATTGACAACAGTAAATAAATAAATTGTGGTATATTCAAGCACCACATATAATGAAAGGAAGAAAATGGATTAGAGCTACATTCTAAACATGACAAACCTCACAAAAATAATGTCGAATGAAAGAACATATTGTGAAATCCAAATAGAATGCTTTCACTTATATAAAGTTAAAAAACAGGCAACCTTTAAGTATAAAGCTATGAGATACACACTCTTTGGAAAATCTATAAAGGAAAACTAGGTTTCCTATGAGGAGAGGGAAAAGTGTGTGAGCAAAAGGGTCCCCTGAAGGGGGTTTCGGGTCTGGGCAACGTTCCATTTCTCAACTAACTGAGGGACTGCACAGAAGGTGAGACAGGAGAGGCATGCAGGACTCTGGTTTTGTGGCCAGCTCAGTTAGGTTCACTGTGCCATCTACTGAGATGGAGAAAACTGAGGAGGAGCAGGTTTATTTGGGGGAAGGTATGTATGGAATTTAGAGTTTTATTTTGGCCACAGTGAATTCCAAGCAGAGGGATTCAGTAGGCAGTTGGCCATATAAGCCTGGAGTTCAGGGGAGATGAAAATTTGGGCATCAACAACATATAGACGATAAAGTTATGGCACTGGCTGAGATGAAATGTCCACAAAAAAAGATTCCATGATCTGAATCCTGGAGCTCTCCACTGTTTAGAGGTTGAAGAGATGGAGTGGCCAAGAAGGTAGGAGGAGAACCAGGAATATGGGGTCTTGGAAGCCAAGTGAAGAAAGTCAAAGGGGGCTGGGCATGGTGGCTCATACCTGTAATCCTAGCACTCTGGGAGGCCGAGGCGGGCAGATCACTCAAGGTCAGGAGTTCAAGACCAGCCTGAGCAAGAGTGAGACCCCGTCTCTATTAAAAAAAAGAAATTAATTGGCCAACTAAAAATATATAGAAAAAATTAGCCAGCCATGGTGGTGCATGCCTGTAGTCCCAGCTACTTGGGAGGCTGAGGCAGGAGGATCTCTTGAGCCCAGGAGTTTGAGGTTGCTGTGAGCTAGGCTGATGCCACGGCACTCACTCTAGCCTAGACAACAAAGTGAGACTCTATCTCAAAAAAAAAAAAAAAAAGAAAGCCAAAGGGTCCTTGTTGTGTGTAGACTCCATAACCCATAACCATCCTCAGCTAGAGCTTGGGGCATCCAGTGTCTCTCAAGTACTCTCTCCAAGTCTCACTCTGACCAGTTTTACTTTGACATTAGGCTTCAGGGCTAAGTCCTCCGCTAAGGACACAGCCTTCTTGCTGGGCTGCGGCTGCTAAAACACAACATCACACTTGTCTCCCTAGGGAGTGTGGTCAGGGGCTGTACCAACACTGGCTGCTCCAGGATCTGCTCCTTGGTGTGGGCCTTGGGCTGCTGTTGCACAACCCCCTCCCACCTCCAGCTGGCTTCCACTAGATGAGACACAGTCACATCCTGGTACAGAACCACTTGGTCCTGTGCTAGGTGCCCCTCCCCAGGACCCTGCCTCACTCTTACCAGGCTGAGAAATGCCAGGCAGGGCCACTGGCTCTTTCTGGACACAGGTCATCTCCAGGACTGAAGCTCTCTCTCTGAGCACTGGCAGCAGCACAGCCCTCACATAAGGTGCAGAGCGGGGCACTCGAAGGGGCCCCAACCCAAGGTGTGGGCTTAGACCCGAGGGAGACCTGACTCGCACTGAAGATGAGTGTGCATGAGCCTTCGACATTCAGGGGCAATACAAAAATGGGGTGAGGATACTTTATTCATTGCTTACATAAGATTGAAAAGAAATACTTCAGTTGTCCATTTCAAAGATATAATTTCTCCTATCCAAGTACTAACCAGGCCTGCCCCTGCTTAGCTTCCGAGATCAGACGAGGTTGGCCGTTCAGGGTGGTATGCGTGTAGACCAAAGGTGTTATTTCTAAAATCTGGGGTTGCTATGGGAGAGGGGCCCATTCGCGGCACTGGAGTGGCTGGCTCGGATCTCTGCATGGACGGGCGTGTGGATGCACACCGAGCCATTCATCTGTTCCTCCTCACAGTTCTTACATGCCGCCCCTGAGCCTTAACCAGGACTTCCCTTAGCCCCCTAAGGTCCCGGATGTCCCAGAGGTGGCGGTGTTACTCCTGCGGGTCCACTGACTGCAGCTCCCCCTGGGCTCTGGGCCTTGGGAAGGATGCCACGCCCCTCAGGAATGGGGACACGGTCTGAGCAGAGTGGCCGCGGAGAGCAGCCCGAGGAAAGGTCCGTGCTCTGGGGCGGAGCAGGGGGGAAGCGGCAGGCCAGTCGCAGGGGAGGCGCGGCCCTGCCTCGCCCGGCTCTGCCGCAGGGAGTCGGGAGTCGGGGTCAGCCCAACTCTGTCCTGGCCCTTGTCGCCAAGGCGCAAGGCGCAGGACATCCAAGCCACTGACAGCCGCACGGCCACTCCCAGCAGATGGTCCACACCCGCAGTTTCCCCTGACGCCGCGGGCACGGGGCGGGGCGCCAACGAGCCTCCCAGCCAATCAAGAGCCACATAATTTGACGCTCTGTCTCCATGACAACGGCCTGGGCGTGGGCCCCACTGGGAGCTCTGAGGCTGAAAAGATCACCCGGCAGGTGCAGTCGAGGCCCAGGGGCAGGGAGATGACGGAGGCCTCCGGTGCCCTAGTGGTCCCCCAAAACCTCTTCACACCCCGCCCCTCGGGGGGCAGGGGGCGCCCCTCTGCTTGCGGAGCAGAGGATGAGAGCACGACCTGGTCCCTGCCAGGGAGAGCCGAATGGACCCGTCGTTAAGGCCAAATGACTTCCTTGTCGCCTGCGCTATCTTTAACATCCACAAGTATCGGACCTTCAATTCCTCCCTCGGCCCGCGGTGGTTCCAGCCTTCTGGCTGGGGCCTCCCCCAGAACACAAGGACATCCAGGTTCCAAGAACTTAAAACGTTCCTGAAAGTATCCCACCCTGTGGTTTCCACGGAAACCCGCGAGAAGAGACGGGACCCAGCGAACGTGTCTCGTCCGGGTCCGATAACGTTAAGCCAGAGAATCTGAGATTCCTGGAGCACCAGGGAACCGGGGTCCCCTGACGGGGAAACGGCACTGGGGCGCTGAGCCGGGGCTGCGTAGCTTCCGCACTCCTCTTCTAGGTCTGAGGCCGAGCTGCGAGTCCACCCCGCGTCGACCCCGCGAAAGCGAGTCCCAGCACCCGCGAGCCGGTCCTGAAATGGGACCGAGGGCGCTTGCTTTGTCTGGACCTTCCGGGACCTCGGTTTCCAGACCCCTGGGCTCGAGCGCCACCTGCCGTCCTCTGCGACGCACTACTGCTCTAAAGTCATCTGCATGGCAGCGATGATGTGAACTTAAACAATGCCAAATTAAAGTTTGGCAGTTTCTGCCTGCCAGGACCGGGCTAGGAAATCCCCATACATTATCTCAACTGCATTTAACAACCTGTGAGGTAGATACTTTCATCCCTGTTTTCCATGTGAGGTAACAGGTTGAGAACTTAAGAAACTTGCGAAGGTCACTCAGCTACCAAGCGTCAGATCCAGGATCCGACTGGCCTCTGTCCCAAGAGCTGTATACCTTCCCATGATACAGTTGAGTCCCTGGTGATTCCGTCCTGGAGGATCCTCCAAGGGCCCATCTGGCTGGCCCTGACCCTGTAGGCTCAGCACAGTTCCCCAGCGATCTCACGCCCCTCTGTGGGCCACCTGTCAGTCTTCAGCTGAGAGCCTGGCGGGCGCGAACACTTGTCTGATGACCAACAGTGTGCACACAACCACCACAGAAGTACCTTAAACTGCACCAGAAAATAGTTTTATTTTGCTTTTCTCTTTTTTTCGTGTTTTTTTTTTTTTTTTTGACAGTCTTGCTCTGTCACCTGGGCTATAGCAGTGGCATCATCATAGCTCGCTGCAAACCTCAAACTCCTGGGCTCAAGGGATCCTTATGCTTCAGCCTCTCGAGTAGCTGGGACTACAGATGCACGCTACGACCCCCAGCTAATTTTTGTATTTTTTGTAGAGACAGGGTCTTGCTCTTGCTCAGGCTGGTCTTGAACTCCTGGTTTCAAGCGATCCTCCTGCCTGGGCCTCCCAGAATGCTAGAATTACAGTCATGAGCCACCACACCTGGCTGCAAATTGTTTTCTTACACTCAAAAGATTCAGGGGCCAGGTTCAGTGGCTCATGCCTGTAATCCTAGCATTCTGGGAGGCCAAGGCGGGCAGATCATTTGAGCTCAGGAGTTCGAGACCAGCCTGAGCAAGAGCGAGGCCCCTTCTCTACCAAAAAATAGAAAAAATTAGCCGGGCATGGTGGCACATGCCTGTAGTCCCAGCTACTTGGGAGGCTGAGGCAGAAGGATCCCTTGAGCCCCGGAGTTTGAGGTTGCTGCGAGCTAGGCTGATGCCACAGCACTCTAGCTTGGGCAAGAGAGTGAGACTGTCTAAAAAAAAATATTCAGGAATTAATTTCCATTAATTAATATATACATTTATATGTTATAATGGGCACCTTCTCTCTTCCCACCCCACAACATCCCTTCCTCTCAGAAGTAGCACCATCTTCCTTTGGGGAATGTCTTCTCCCTCCTCTATGAAGTGCTGGTGACGGACCAATCACAGCCCTCCATGTTACTCAAACCAGGACAATCACATTCTTCTCTTGGATGTTTTAGGCAGATGCTTAAAGGAAGCCTTTTCCCTTGGATTGTAGCAGAGCTGTGAGAATTTCAGGCCAACACACAGAGAGGAGTCCAGACTGTAGGCTGAGAGAGAGGAAAGGGAGGAAGAGAGAGCAGATGGAAGAGAAGATTAAGGTAGAAGGATGGGAGGAGGGGAGGGAACGGAGATGGAGACAGGGAGAGAGAGAGGGAGAGGGGGAGAGGGAGAGAGGGGGAGAGGGAGAGAGGGGGAGAGGGAGAGAGGGAGAGAGAGGGAGTTCTCTCTGTGCCAGTCCCAAGCTAACTAGCCCTGCAAGCAGCTCTAGCCCTGATGTTTCACAGTTTAATTACATGCACCAATAATTTCTTCCTGTTATGTCCTGTGTCAGTTTAAAATGGGTTCTCTGACTCTTGCAATCAAAGAGTCCTAGATAATATTCCCATTACACAAACCATCCTCAAACTCAAAATAATCAAAACAGAATAAAGCTGGCTCCCAAGTACAGTTTAATCACACTTTTTATTTTAAGTTAATTATAGACTCATAAGAAGTTGCCAAAGTAGTAGAGAGAGGTCCTGTACTATCACCTTGCTTCCCCCATGGTGGCATCTTACATAACTCTACCATATTATTAAAATCAGGAAATTAATATTGGCACAACACACTTAACTAATCTATAGAATTTACTTGGGTTTTACCTATTTTGCCTGTACTCTTTTTTTTAATGTCTTTGTGTTTAATTCTATGGTACCTTATCACATGTATACATTCATATAACCATCATCACATTCAAGATATGAAATTTCTATATCATCACAAAGAAACTCCCTCGTGCTACCCTTTTATAGTGATGCCCCCCTGCCTCCTTCTCTAGCCCATGACAACCGCTGATCTATTCTCCATCTCTACATTTTTGTCATTTCTAGAATGTTATATAAATGGAATTATACAGCATGTGAGCTTTTGATATATTTTTTCACCAGAAGAGTGCTCTTGAAGTCTGGGTCCTTGTGTGTATCTATAGCTCACTCCCTTTCATTGCTGAGCACTATTCTGTTGTTCACAATACAATTGTACTGTATGGAAAACTGTACCTCAATTTGTCATTAGTTCAATCTAATGAAAGTTTCTTTTTCAGATCCATGGAGGGGGAGGGTAGATTAAAAACAAAAACTAGACAGTCTCCCAGATCTACACAGTGAATTGTGAACATCTGGGATCTTATCATAGATATATTGAATATGTTTGCTTTTGATAAGATTCCTGACCATTACTGGCCATTTGTTAGGTAGGAGTGAGGGTAGGCAGGTGGCACGGACCAATGATGATAAAGAGTAGAAATCACAACAGCAGGAACTTAAGGTTAGGAACTTTTGCCAACCAGGAGCATGCATGGAAAGTGGAGATTATGACCTAAGGTGAAATTTTCACCTACTTTCCCTCATTAGCATAGTAAAAATCACACCCCCTAGCACCATGACAGTTCTGGAGCCAGCCACACAAGCACAGAAAAAGAAATGGGAGGGTACATGATTCTGGGAAATCTCCACCCACTTCCCCCCCAACACGAATATTCCATCCCAGCTTAACATATTATTAAGGATTAGCATAAAGGACAGACTCTAACCCTGGGATGAGGCTGTTCCTTATTGGAGCAGTCTGTTCTCTACTGACTTTGAGAGTATACTATACTGTCTATACTCTGTCTTTAAACTCTAGGTCTTCTCCACTCACAGGGACAGACCTGTTCCTCTCTCTGGAACTTACTTTCACTTTGCAATAAAAGCTACTTGTGTGGAACTGCTTCTCTTCTGTCATCACTCCATGGCACCTGCCCTGCTTGTGATTCTTCCAAGCAAGGAGCTGAAGAACCAGGACAGCTCTCTCAAGACCCACCCTAACACCATACCAGCTGCCCTCAAGTTTTCTGAGTTCCTACTCCTCTGAACTTCTCTGGTGTTCTCCTGCCACCCTGGGCCAAACTGAAGGCCTCCACAGACTCTTGAGTCATCTCAGCTGCGGTGGCTCAGGCCAGAGCCAAGTGGTGTCACGTGAGGGGCAATGTCGTCCCTGCAGGTAACAAGGGCCAGCTGTCAGGAGCCCTCACTTTGGGTTCTTGCTCAGCCACCTGGCTCTCCCAGAGAGGCCCTCCTCAGGCCAGCCACTTGCCCCCTTGTTTATCCTGCCTGCTTGTCATTTAATGAATGGGCCCCAGGAGCGCCCCTGCATCCCATCTCTGCCCTGCCTTGTGGCCTGTTCTCTTTCATCCCAGCTTTCCTCATTGGCTTGCGGTCATGAAAAACGTCTACCCAAGGAAGGCTTTCCCCAGATACCACTGTGTCCCCAAGACAAGGATGTTCAATGGTCCTGGGACATAGTTAGCTGTGGGGACAGTATTAATCCCACTGGGCCCTCCAAGATGCAAATGACACCTGGGGGCTTTTGCAGCCAAGCAAAGCACTCTGCTTAGAGACCAGAAAGTGGACACAATGAGACAAAATGAGCTAAGGACAGGGTAGAGGAGGAGGGCAGAGAAAGAGTGAAGGGCTAGAAATTGTAAAAGATTATTCACACATTATATTTATTGAATTAATGATGTTTATATTTGAGTTTTTAAATAAACTTGCAAGTTAATTGACTTGCAAATATTCTAGTTGAGGTGACCTTTGATCATGGCTAATGTCCTCTAACAAGATACATGAATCCAAGGGGCCTGGGCTAGATTGTCCCAAGGCCTGAGCCTGGCAGGGGCACAGTTATGGAGACATCTGACCACCAAGCAGGCTGTACCCTGGGGGAGGAATCACCCACCGTTCATCTACCCAGTAAATGTGTGCAGATTTAACTGGGCTGAGTTTATGAAATAAAGGCTTTGCTTTATTATAAAAAGACTAATGTGTTTTGAAATCAGCTAGGCCAGATCCTTCACTTTACAGATAAAATAGAAGCCCCAAGAGGAAAAGGCACAAGAGGAAAAGGAAGAATATGGTGCAGGAAGAAAAAGAGCCATGTGATCAGGTGGAGGGGATTCTTAATTTACCTGGTAGCTTTATGTTTTTTAAAGTTCTGCTGGGTGTGGTGGCTCAGGCCTGTAATCCTAACACTTTTGGAGACTGAGGTGGGAAGATCACTTGAGGCCAGGAGTTCAAGACCAGCCTAGGCAACATATTGGGATCCCATATCTACAGAAATTTTTTTTTTTAAAAATTAGCAAGCCCTGTCTAAAAAAAAAAAAAAACAGTGGAAATTTAAAAAATTGTTAGACTGGGCTTTGGTCATTTGTATTTTCTTCCTTCCTTTTCCACTTTCTCTTCAGCTCTATTTCCAGGTCTGCTGTTGTGTGATCTCCAACAAGTGTCTTTCTCTCCTTGGGTGTCTACTTTCAGTTGGTTCTTCGTCTCTGCCTGGACTTTTGCTTGGGTTCACGGCCTGGCACAAACCTGCCAGCATCCCGGACGCCGCGCCCGGGGCGTTTTCTGCACCTCCCTGCCCAGGTCTGGGGACTATGCAGCATCAGCTCCGCGGTTACCATGGCGACCCTCCGGCTGGTGTAGCCTCGGTTGCCCCCTGGTGGATATTTTGGGAACCTGCAGTTCCGTCATTTCCTGGGGCGGTGTGTTCCGTTCTCAGCTGGGTCCAGAGAGGTTGCTCCTCACATCCCCCATCCAGGTACCATTCTGAGCCTCGAAGCGCTCCACCTCTCCAGCCATTCTGGTGTCTCCGCCTGGGACCGGCTTCTCTGGCTTTGTTGCCCAGGCCCAACAGTCCTAACTGCCCATTCCTTCCAGCCAGGGTCCTGGGGACTTAAGAAGGGCTGTCACCCAGAGCAATTGTGGAGTCCCTTAGAGCTCAAAGATCCGATGTGATATGGACTAAAACACCCTTCGCTGGGTGAACCCCCTAATAAACGTTGATTTAGACCTCATCTTCTGGAGCCACTTCTCCAGATGGGCTGTGTCTCTCCTTGGAATGAAATCCCACAGGCGGCGCAGCCTGGCCGGAATACAGGGAGCCACTAGTGCGCTGGGTGGGTGGATGGGCGGGACACAGGAGCTGGGCAACGCAGCCGCAGTGGGGAGATGGGCATCGCATGCAGATAAGGCATCCCAGAGCGGGACTAGGGGTGCTCAGTGATGAGAATGGTGCCACAGAGTGGGCTGGGAGCACCACATGGGGTGATCCACCCAGCCTGAGCTGGGCAGAAAGGCTGCCTGGAGGTGAGCCTTGGAGAATGAGTAGGTGGCTGGCCTGGAGCAGAGAGCTCAGTGACAGCTTTAGGTGAATGTCTTGGGGGGATTTTCATCAGAGCCTGCCTTTTCA
The DNA here is from genome assembly GCA_008750895.1 of Mirza zaza. Lineage (NCBI taxonomy): Eukaryota > Metazoa > Chordata > Mammalia > Primates > Cheirogaleidae > Mirza > Mirza zaza. The sequence goes on from VSMD01134787.1 coordinate 22,534, forward strand.
AGAGTGCTATTCCTCATCAGGATTCCTCTTTGCCATTGTCACATGCAGTCCCTTTTACCCAGATGGCTCTTTTTTCTCTTTGAGACAGGGTCTCCTCTCACTCACTCTGTCACCCAGGCTGGAGTGCAATGGTGATATCACAGCTCACTGCAGCCTTGAACTCCTGGGCTCCAGTGATCTTTGTGCTTCAGCCTCCCAAGTAGCTGGGACCACAGACCTGTGTCACCATGTCCTGCTAATTAAAAAAAATTTTTTGTAGACACAGGGTCTTGCTATGTTGCCCAGGCTGGAACTCCTGGTCTCAGGTGATTGTCCTGCTTTGGCCTACCAGAATGCTGGAATTACAGGCATGAGCCACCACGCCTGGCCCAACTTGGCCTGCTCTTAGCTTACTTGCCTACCTTGTGAATTTATTCATCTTTCAAGACCCAGCTTAATGTTCACTCCTTTCTGGCATTTTCCTAGAACTACCCTTTCAATCATGCATTTATTCCATAAACTTGTATTGAGCACCAACAAGTGTGAGGCCTGGGGTGTGGCCCTATGTTGCAACTTGCTGTTCACTTATCTTCTCCCCAGCTGACCCGGATCTCCATCAAGGCAGGGGAGGCCATGTTGTGTCTTTTATTAATTTTCGGGCTTTAACATTCACTCGCTGAAGGGATGGATGAATGAATAGGCACAGCTTCTCCTTGTAAAACACCAAACAAGAAACACCTCTGTTAACAGAGTTGGTGCTCTCTGACTCCCAGTTCTGTCCCCTGCCACTGTCCCAAAGGTATTTGGCTTTATGTTATTACATTAAAGTGAATTAAAATTTGCTTGAAATAATCACAGACTCCCCCGCTCTCCTGAGCCTGCAATGGCTAGATTACATCTCCTCCAGGCACAGAAGTTTGACATTTCATTGCAAAGTCATTTTCTTCTCATTTCCTTATGTTGCTAAAATATTCTATTTCTCTTCACTTCCCCTTTGTGTCCCCATTACTCACGTTTAGTTAAATTTATCTGCTGCCATTTAATCATCTCAGATAGGTTTACTGGCGTGGCTGTTCCTAGGGCACTGGCTTGCCTTCCCAGACCATCTGTGTCCTCCTGGGCCGCCCTGAGAATAGGATCCAGACCCCTCCCCCAGGGGACACTGTTTTGGGGCAATAGGCTACCCTTGGACCCTGGGTTTCTCCCTAAGGCAGCTCTGACTTCGGGGTCCTCCCTCTGCTACCATACTCACTGCCTTCCTCTCTCAGCCCCCTCCTCTTCTGTTTCCTGGGACATGGTTTTCATTCTGCCTCTAGACCTGGCGCTTCTGTGGTCCCTTTGGTCACACTGAACAAGGAGCCTCATAATTCTTCTCTTAGTGGGTTCAATGAGTAAATCCTTAAGGGTCAAAATATTTATCAGAGTAGCCAACGTGGGAGTTGTTAGGTGCCTGCTTGGGACACTGCGACACCCCTCCCATTCCTGGGGCTGACTGGGACACCTTTCTCCTCCTCATTGGCCCACCTGTTCTCGTAATATAAAAATGGGGGCTGGCACAGTGGCTCACGCTGGTAATCCTAGCACTGTGGGAGGCTGAGGCGGGACAATTGCTTGAGGTCAGCAGTTCAAGACCAGTCTGAGCAAGAGCAAGACCCTATCCCTACTAAAAATAGAAAAAACAATTAGCTGGACAACTATTTTTTCTTTCTTTCCTTCTTTCTCTTTTTTTTTTTTTCTTGCTTTTTGAGATAGAGTCTCGTTTTGTTGCCCTGGCATCAGCCTAGCTCACAGCAACCTAAAACTCCTGGGCTCAAGCAATCCTCCTGCCTCAGCCTCCAGAGGAGCTGGGACTACTGGTGCACCACCACACCCAGCTAATTTTTTCTATTTTTAGTAGAGACAGGGTCTCAAACTCCTGACCTCAAGTGATCCTCCCACCTCAGCCTCTCAGAGTGCTAGGATTATAGGAATGAGCCACTGTGCCCGGCCAAGCCGGACAATGAAAAATAGAAAAAGTTAGCCAGGTGTGATGACACGAGCCCACCTGTAGTCTGAGCTACTTTGGAGGCTGAGGCTGGAGGATTGCTTGAGCCCAGGAGTTTGAAGTTGCTGTGAGCTAGGCTGACGCCACGGCACTCTAGCCTGGGTGACAGAGCAAGACTCTGTCTCAAAAATAAATAAATAAAATAAAAGATATATATAAATAAATAAATATATATATATATGTAAAAGTGGGGAGTATTATTGTCCCCAGAGATTTGACCTGGGATTAACCCTGTCGCAGGGCAGCGAAGTCCAGGCCCACTGGTCACAGAGCCTCTGCCTGGGTGCTGGGAGGCAGGGTGAGCAGCCTGGGATGGCTGCATTTACTGGGCATTTGCAGCGTGCTTGGCGCTGTGGGCACATTTGGAGAGTGGGTGCTGTGAATCTTCCCTCCCCGGAGTGATAAGGAGGGGTGATCACCCCTCACCTCAAGCTTAGGGAAAGAGGCTTCTGTGGAACCACTTGAAAAGCTCAATCCACGTTCTTTGGGGCCTCAGGGACACAGTGAACTGGAGTGACTCATGCCAGAGGAATCCTAATGGTGGGAGACAGGCTGGCCAGATGACTTTGCGGTACAGCGAGGACAGCCACATTGGGATCTGCCCGTGTGCCCAGAGTCCATGAGGGCAAAAGATGCGTGTATGTTTCCAATGGGCCAAGACGCAGCCACTGACATGAGACAGGCAGCATGGGGTCATCTTAGCGCCTGATCAAGAAAGTCTCCTAGGTACAATGACGCCACTGCACTGTAGTCGAGGCAACAAAGTGAGATCCTGTCTCGAAAAAAACAAAAAGCCTCCTGGAGGTACAAAAAGTTAGCAGCAGAAAGAAGCTGAAAGTTCCCACAGGGCCAAGGGACGAAGAAGCCATCATCAGGGGACTTAGCTTAAATTTCATCAAGGGGCAAGGGAAAAGTAACTCCGTAGGGTAAATTTAAAGGACAAAGAGGGATAAAGATAAGCTGGTTTATAGTTATATTTTATGAATCATGTTTGTAGGTCTACACATACATTATCTCATTTAATTTTTTTTTGAGACAGAGTCTCACTCTGTTGACCGGGCTAGAGTGCCATGGTGTCAGCCTAGCTCACAGCAACCTCAAACTCCTGGGCTCAAGCAATCCTTCTGTCTCAGCCTCCCGAGTAGCTGGGACTACAGGCATGCGCCACCATGCCGGGCTGATTTTTTCTATATGTTTTTAGTTGGCCAATTAATTTCTTTCTATTTGTAGTGGAGATGGGGTCTCGCTCTTGCTCAGGCTGGTTTCGAACTCCTGAGCTCAAACAATCCTCCTGCCTCAGCCTCCCAGAGTGCTAGCATTACAAGCATGAGCCACTGCACCTGGCCCTAATTTTTTTCTTTATAGAAATGTACTTTATTCTTGTGCTATTTCAAAACATATTCATCTTTCTAGAACAAGGTCATATCTCCAGTCTACATTCATCTATATTTTCTATGATCTCCTGATCTCCAATTGCATCTAAGTCAAATGATCTATTATCTTTATTATTTCCCAAATAGTTTATGCTCTTGAATTCTTTTCTCATTTAATTTTCATGACAACCCTGAGAGAGAAGGGCACCCTGTTCCTTGTCTGAGGATCAGAAATTAAGACAGGGGCCTAGGAGTAAGCATAGGAGTAAGTGCATAGGTGGGCGTATAGGAATAAGCAGCTGAGTCAAGGTTCATTGGAAAAGTCAGGTCCAGAGTTGGGAGTAGGGGTGGGAGTAGAGGTGGGAGTGGGGTACAGGCAAGTAGTCGTGCCAATGGGAGGGATTTGAGGGGCTTCAGCAGCTGCTATGGACTGAATGTTCATGGCCCCCCAAGATTCACCTGTTGAAACCTAATCACCAATGTGACAGTATCAGGGGGTCTTTGGAAGGTGATTAGGTCATGGGGTGGAACTGTCATGATTAGTACCCTTATAAAAGAGACCCCAGAGAGCTAGCTTGTCCCTTCTACCATATGAGGACACAGAGAGAGGTACCATTTATGAACCAGAAAGCTGGTCCTGACCAGACACTGAATCTGCTGACACCATGATCCTGGACTTCCCAGCTTTCAGAACTGTGAGAAATAAATTTCTATTGTGTATAAGCTGCCCAGTTAATGATATTTTGTTATAGCAGCTTGAATAGACTAAGACAGCAGCCCTCCCCCAAATCTTCATCACCATCCCCCATTCTTAAGTAAGGGCAGTTTCTTAGATGCCCTCTGAGGAGGTTCTAGCTGGGGCCTCCTGACACATGCCTGTAGGACAGTGGCCCTGTGGCTGGCCAGGACTTCCACAAGGATGCATGAGCCACTCTGGTGCTTGAGGACCTCCACGAAGGGGCCAGAAGGGGTCTCCTTTGTTGGTAGTGGCTCTCAACCTACTGGGTCAAGTATTATGACCAGAATTAATGAAGCCAGAGCCTCATTTTTGTGAACTCAAGTTTAGGGGGGGCAGCAAGACCCAAGAGTCCATCTGCAGAGGGAACGGTGCCCAGAGCCGGGAGACAAGTGAACAGCCCCAGGCCCAGCACCAGGGGATGCCACCCACAACTGGACAGTTCCAGGAGGCCTGGCAAGGTGCTCATAACTGGTTCCCTCCCAGAGAGTTCCCTGGGTCCTTGCAGTGACAGCTTCCCCTTTGTAAACTTGGCGGTTGATGGTTCTGTTTCCACATGAACACAACCCCGACCAAGGAAGAAACTCAAAAAATCTGGATGATGTGAAAATTCCCTGCATGAACTGGATTCTTCCTTTCTTAATGCTACTGATGCATGGGTACTGTACCTCCAAGAATGCATGTGTCCCCAAGAAGCCCATGGGTACAAGCCCAACCCCTTTCCTGCCATATTGTTTCTTTGCAATAGATGGAGGAAAATAGGCAGGCAGCTTAAAAGCATCCCCCTGGTGCAAACACACGGCTTGTCATTTGCAAGAGGCATAAAATGAAATCCCATGGGCTTCTCTCCGCCCAGCCACACGTGCCTGGAGGTCAGGGGAGATGTCTGCCAGCAGCTCCGAGGCAGCTGACGGTGGACTGTTTCTGAAGGAAGAGTCTTGCATTTGCTCTTTACTGAGACTTCACTGGTAATTCAATGCGACTCTGACAGAGGCCACATCAGGGGTGTCTGGCAGGTGTTATTTTTTTGAAGCTGCTCTTTCATTCTTTCCAGTGAAGGGGTTTCAGCAGGTGTTGAAAAGTCTGAGGCAGCAGGCTGCCACAAGACAGTGTATGTCTGGTACCTAATTCGATTTGACTTGTTTTCCTGGCCATGAGAACCTGGAGCCAGGAATAAAAAAGCCCAGGCAGGGGAGGTGACAGCTCCCTGCCTCCTGTCCTGGCTGTCTCCACCCCAAGGGCTCTCTCTAGAGCCACACACACCTAGGAAGGGAGCATGTCAAAGAATTCATGTCAGACACACACAGCGTGGGAGACTGTTTTTGATGATTTTTTGAAAAGTCCTAGAAAAACCGTTTCTCTAAACTTGCCACGCTCAGGCAACGGGGTGATTTATTAAGCATGAGTTGGACGGGCCCGGCTCTCCTGGTCGGCTAAAATTGGCCTGAATATAAAGTAATTTGTGGCTGTCAGATCCTAAATTAAATGATTCAAATACTACTGCAGCTGATTAAAGGGCTTTATTCAATTTCCTCCTGACCACATGCTCTCCTAGGAGAGCAGGAGATACTGTTTCTGGAAGAAATGCAATATTTGGAGACCGTTGATCTAATCGAATGGATGGTGTTTATTAAATACGATCCCCCCTGCTTTTTTTTTTTTTTTTTAAATGAGAGGTACATCTAAAGAGGGAGGAGGAAATGACTGTTTGTTTAACCATGAATGATGCTCTCCTGCCAGGCTTCCAGGTAGGAGCCTCCATAGTGAATTAGGCTGGTTTAAAAACCCTTAAAATACCTCTAGGCAACAATAACCAAGTTCAGCAAATGAAACTCAAGCATGAGTAAGCAGGAAAAAGGAATCCGGGACTGTAGTAGACAGTCCAATAGTGATACACGCATCACCCATGGCACCCGTGGAAGGGACAGCCTTGTGCCTGCCATCTTGGCCCCGCCAATCAGACCACGAGGGGACCAGGACCCAAGGCAGCCAATCCAGAGATACATGACATGCCCTGGGGAAAAACAGATGGGCCAGCTTGGCAACATGAAGGAAGATCTCCAGCGACGAGGCAGTTCGTGGCTGGTCCCGGCATTGAACTGAAAGAGTGAGGTCAGACGGAGACCACGTGACTCTGGGAGAGCACTGGAGGGGCCAGCTGGCCCCCAGGGTGGGCCCTACTCTCAGCTGCCTTCTGTTCCAGGCTCTGCCCCAGTTTTCACTCATCTTGAAAGCAAGCTCAGCCCTTCTTAAGGTGGCCTCAAAGGAGCTCAGCTGGACGCAAGAATCAACGGAAGTGTTTCAGCACAAAACAACAGAGCAGTTCACCACCACGCAAAACATAAGTAGTTTTTACAGAGTGAGTTATCTAACTTGCAAGGGCTGTCATGAGACCAAACCAGTGGGGAAGGGAATGGCTTTTTGGCCACAGCAAGGAGGGGGAAGGCAGGCACTAGGGAGAATCAGGTTTGCCTCCCTGGGGCTACCCTCTCCCCACAAACTTTGCTTTGGGCTTCTGTCTCTGGAGGAAAGGAGGCCATGTGGACCACAGCCTTGGCCTGGCCCTCTGGACAGGGAGCCTCCAGAAGTGACACCTGCTTTGAATTCCAAGTACCTCCAAGATCCGGAGGGACAGCGAGACCCCAGACCTGGGAAGGGAACACAAATGCCAGAGCGCCCAGGATCCTGCTTAGCCCGTGCAGAATGCACTCATCTGGGATTCCCTCAGCTTATTGAATGAATTGCTGTAATTTACACTTCGGTTTTTAGCAAGAGTGTACATTTTTCATATGCTGAGAATTGGTCTTGTGTGGTGAGAAAGGCCAAAGACCTGGATGAGAGGCTGCTGGGTCAGATACTGGCCCTGCCACTTACTGTGTGGCCTCGAACAAGTCACTTAGGCACTCTCTGTGCCTCAGTGTACTCATCTGGAGATGGGAACAATCTGCCCCTCCCTAGTAGCCTTGTGAGATTGAAAGGAGCTGCTGCATGTAACAGACCTGTTGCTTGCAACAGAGCCTGCCTGTGTCTACATCAGCTTGACGTTTTATTGGGCATTTGTGTTTCATTTCAAAGGTTTCTGTCCCTGCCCTCTGGCCATTTTTATGGGGGATATTTTTGCTAGCTGACCCGCAGGAAGCTCTTAATGCCAGAGGGCTCCTCAGTCTGTGCTGCCTGCAGGGGGCGCCCGGGGCCCGCGCTGCCCCGACGATGCAGCCCGTGGACGTCTGGCCAGAAGACTCCGGACCCAACTGGTCTCCCTGGGGTTTGTCCCCTTGGTCCCTGATCCTCTCTCCGCTCCCCTACCCAGGTTCGGTGAGCTGGAGAGGGGCCCAGCGGGACGCATCACACAGGGAGCGCAGCCTTGGGGATGGGTCCTCTTTCGTCCCACCTTTGTATGAAAACTTGGGCTTCCAGAGCAATGTTGGATCGTACATTTGTCACCGGAAATTTTCACCGCCCACCTCAAACCTGTGGTGTCAAGCGGATCTGCCCTCCGGAGGGGCTCAGAGGACGTCCCCTGCCAGCCGCCTGCATCTCCAGGGTGGGGGGATGGGGCGGGAAATGAAGTCTGCTTTTGCACATTAACCTGTCTTCACTGGTGTCTCCCTGTGACTGTAGGAACTGGGGACAGAGGACAGGAGTGGGGGTCAGGGAACAAGAGGCTGTGGGGTCAGGCTTCCCCTCCCAGGCCAGCTAGTGGGGTCACCAGGCAGCAGCCCCCTGCCAAGCAGAGTCTTAGATGGAGGGAATGAAGGTACAAAAACTCCCTGGGGCTGTGGACCAGAGGCCTCCAGGGGCAGAGGGTGAGGGAGACACAGCTTGCCAGGTGTGGCAGAGGTGTCACTGGCCTCATGGCCAAGACTGTACAGGGCTGGACGTGGCAGATTGGATGTGGCAGGGGATGGAGAGGCACCAAGAAAGCTGGTGACCTGGGCAGTGAGATGGGTCATTCTCACCCATCAGAGTCACCTGAGATGAAGGTAGCTCTTTGAGGTAAGGAAGGGGGAGCCAAGACCTGGAGCCAGGGCTGGGAAGGGGGACAGCATGCAGGAACCTCAAAAGCTGGGGGGAGCATTGTTCAAAGGCACAGGAGCAATGGTCTCCAGGGATATTGGGGTGTCTGGAGAATGAGCAGCACGCCCAGGGGCCGTGGGGAAGCTGTTGGCCAGCCGGGGGCAGCTCCAAAGCAGGAGGTGACAAGAGAGGCTGAGGATATGTCTATGGCAGATGGCCCTGATTTCCAGGGCGGGAGGACGGCAAATGCAGAGTAGGTAAGGGGACATGGGACTTCAGTGGATGGGATGTCAGGATGGGGTGACCAAGGATGAGAGGGCGGCAGGTTGGACGGACTGCAGGGCATCGTGTGGGCCACCGGGTGGAGCCAGGGCCCCTGCTTGGAAGGACCTGTCTCCTATCAAGAACCCCCTGCATCATGACAGGTCCCTAGAGTGAGTCATGGGCTGTCACTGCATGCCAAGGAGTCCCACACGTGAGAGTGCTTCCAGAAGCATTGAATGCTGTAAAGGCCTGCTGCTGGGCATGTCAGCCCCATTAGCGAGAACATTTTATCACAACAGAGGTACAAGTAGGTTGTTGGATGGTAATTGTTTTCCTAACCGTAGAGAAAATGCATCACAAACCCACTACAATTAACCAGAGTGTTCATATTCCTCATTTTGGATTTAAAGCTGTTTTAAAATACTAACAATTGACTTTGCTTCCAGGTTGTTGTTGTTTTTTCTTTCCTCAATTGAAACTTTTTTTTTCTTTTGAATCCCATAAAATATTCTAAGTACACCAGGAGGGAAGAATGAAAAGATGTTTGTGTTTCCAGCTCTGCTGCCAACTATTGTTCAAATAATACCCTCCATGTGTAACCTGAGAGTTTAATATTCTCAAATATTTAGAATTATGCAGAAATAGCCCTAAGAAGTGTGCGGCTTACTCACAGCTGGAAGGATATCTGCATCCAACATTCACAACCTAGGAGCTGCTTCTCAGACTTGGGGGCAGCGTATGTGGGATGGGGGGAGCAGATTCCTAAGGGGGCAAAGAGATGGCACGTAGAGATCACAGCACTCTCCCTGGGACACGTTGCACCCTCTCCTCCCCTGCTAGTTCCCTTCCCCTTCCCCAGAGCTTGAACAGCCCAGGCCAGAAACGCTAAGGGGGCCCAGCCCGCTGGCCATGAGGAAGGAAGAGCGGTGCGTGGTACAGACACATACTCAGGAAGATGGTTCAGTCATCCCCAGCAAATCCGTTCGTCAACACATGGATGAGGCCCCACGTTGAAGAATCCCTGCAGGAGTGTCCCATGGAGTCCCAGATGCTCCCACCCCCACCCCCCAAGAGGATGCTGTGGTCAGAGAAGTGCACAAGGCATTGCACTCGCTCCGTCTGCCTTTGGAGAGGCACGGCGCACGCCCTCTATTCACGAATTTCCCCTTTCCTGTTGCCCCTCCCTCTGCACCGTGCATATTTCCAGAAGAATATCAAGAAAATGACTTTTCCCACATAATTACCCGCCTCCTCCCCACCCACCTACACACATCTTTCCTGCTTTGACGTGGCAGCTGCTGTGATTTCTTTAAGTGGACCTCACTCTGCATTTCCCAGGCAGGTGGGGTTAGATTCAGGGAGCCTCCCGCCCAGCCTGGGGACAAGGACCCTCCCCTGGCCAGACCTGCTGCTCCCCTATATCTGCATTGAGGTCCCCTTCCCGCTGCTGCAGTTAGGCTGGGAGAGTGAGGCTATTGGTTCCTAAATGGGCCACCAGCCAACTGCTTGGCCCTTCCCCTGAACCCAGGCTGCCTCAGTCCTGGCCCTGGGACCAGAAAGCAAGTTCCTCTTTAGTGAGATCAGCTAGCATCCACTCAGCTGCAGCTTGCAGAACACCCAAGTCACACTACCACGAACAATATGGAGAGTGGGGTGGCTTATGTATTGGAAAAGTCCAGAGGTGGTCGAGGCCCAGCCAAGGGTCAGGCGGGGCACTGAACCTCCTGCTCTGCAACTTGCTCCACCTGCCAGCCTCTGGGTGTGGGCTCACCCATGCTCAACACAGTAAAAGGGTCAGGTGCCCCAAATCCGGGTCCCAGCCAGAGAGTCAGAGGTCATTGTCTAGGTGGCTTCACAGATGATCAAGAAAGCTTCTTCCCAGGGGCTCATCAAAAGTCCCTTCGGTCTGGTGGATCCTGATTGGATCTGGTCCCTGTTCCTTAGCCAATCACTGTGCCCCTGGGGGAAGGATGGACACTGAAAGAACACGTGGAATACTGTACTGAGGGAAGCGGGAACAGAGGGCAAAGGACCCCAGCAGTGAACGTTCAGTTCTCTGGGTGACTTGCAATTGAGTCTCTTCCCTTTCACTCTCTGAGAAGCGAAGACCACAGTCTTTCTCTTTTGAGCAGGGTCCTGTCCTGTCTCCTGCACTCACTGTGTCCCCAGCACCAAGAACACTGGCTGGCCAACCGCTGCTCCACCAGTATGAATGGAAGGAAGGAACCAAAGCGAGAGAGAAATGGGAAAGCCGGCTTGGCCACGGGCAGGGCTCTGGCTGAGCTGACAGATGGAGATGGCCCTGGGATCGATGGAGCCAGCTGGACAAGGGGACGAGAGCAGAGTGGCATGTGTCCTCCTCCCCAGCCCTCACTGTCACCTAAGTGTTTCACTGCATGAGGCCGCAGAGACAATTCAGTGAGATTCTGGAACCATTTGTGGGACATGCCAGGCCTGGGAATGGGCGCTGTAGAGCTACAAGTGGACGAGGCACAGCTAGTGCCTGCCCTAGGTCACAACAAACCCAGGACAAAAACAACAGGAACCCTGTCATCGGAGGTGGGCGGCATCACTGCCAGCTTGTCACTCAGCAACCAGAATGAGCCCCTGGGTGCCTTTACACACTTTTTAAAAATAAACATACAATTTGTGACGAATCAATCCAAACTTGCATATTTCTACCTTAGATGCTAAAGCTTAGAGGAAAGAGCCCCTCCCAAATTTTCCCTATAAAGAAGTTGGTACCTTGGACATGATGTTCTTCTCCCTTGAGGACTTTTCTTAGAAAGCAAAGTTTTTTATTCACTAAAAAAGTCTGTTGCTCCACATTTTTGAAAACTGGTTTAACGTCTTTCTTGCTTTAACCTTCGTGTCCAATTCCAGAGGCACAAACACCTGGCAGGAGTTTTCTCCTCCTCTAGGCACAACCCCCAGCATTGCCTGGGACCTTCCTGGGGCGTCACCTGAGCTCAGACTCATCTGCTGTTTCTCAGCCATGACACTGTCTCTGCTGCCAGTGGCCCTGAGGTGGCCGCTCAACCCAGCACTGCTGGCCTCCCTGGCCACCCCTGAGGCCCCTTTCTGGCTTCCAGAAGGGATTCTTTCTGCTTAGGATCTAGAGATCTGTCCTGACAAAGCTTGTTGGCAGATGTCAGGGCTTCTAAAAGTCATCTGGTCTGGAAATGGCTTGCCTTTGGCCTCTGCCACCGCCTCCCCCGTGTCGGGCCCTGGGTGCTATTACCGAGCCCTCCTAGCCATCTGTGGCTGCCCAGTGGGACCTCGATGATTCAATCCCCTTCTCCTTCCTGCCTCAACATGGGCGCATCAGTCCCCAAGCAGGAACCTCCCAGATGTTGGCCTTGGGCAGCCAACTGTCCCATGTCGCTTGGGGTTTGCACCTGCCCGTGAGCAGAGGCAACCCTTTGCATCTCTTCGAGGGAAAGGCTGTCCTGCAAACAACCTCCATTTCTCCACGTCACATTCACCTCCAGGGCCAGCTTCTAACTCCAAAAAACACAAGGACATAAACTTTCTTGTGGTTTCCCTCCACCTAGGTTAAGATTGCCTACAAGCCAAGTCCCTGCGGTAGGTAACCAAGCTGTGCCCAGCAAGGTACAAAAGAAGTTTGCAATTCAGGCTTCTCCCTGGGTAGGCTACGTTGCCAGCACACGTGTGGCCTTTGCTCAAAGACAAGTCTGGCAGGAAAATGCATCCATGGTACCATCTACATTAGAGCCTGCCTTCCCAGGCCCCGGGCTGAATAAATCACACACACTGGGAAGAATCCCCAGCAACTCTCAAATTCATCTCCTTTGATTGACAAGTGAAGAGACTAAGGCCTAGGGAGGCTGAAGGGTTGCCTGGGAAGCTGTTAAAAAAGCAAGATGGAGACAGAGTAGTAAACTGAGTCCTGGACTCCTGATCCTCAGGGCAACATCCCTAATCTGACCAATTAATTAGGGAAAAGAGCAACAGTATCAGCTGACAGTGAGGGGACCTTGATAAACTGCCTGCACTGGGCTGCTTTCTGGTCACTGTGTCACTCAGTAGGGTGACCGACCATCCTAGTTTGCCCAGAATGGAGGGCTTTCCCAGGACACACGCCTTTCAGTGTGAAACCACGAAAGTCCCAAACAGGAAGAAGTCGTTTGTCCCTACATTTAACCCGTTCAGGAACTTAAGAATGAGTTGCGATTGCAGTTTCCATTTTAAAGGTAAGAAAACCGAGGTTTAGAGATGTTGTGACTTGTGTATGGTCTCATAGCCAGGAAATAGTAGATAACAGCTTCGAGATCCAGGAAATTCAACACCAGGGGCCGCCAGCTTCAGCACCAAGTTATAACAGGGAACTTTGCTATAAAAAAAGGAATCTTGCAAAATTGGGCACGTGAGCAACATATTTGGGGAAACTTTTTTTCTGGGACGAGAGTTTGACGTGCTCATCGATTTTCAGAGGGGACAAGGACCACATACAGGTTGGAGAGAAGGTCTAGGGGGTGGCACGACTGAGGCCCCCACGCTGGGCTCACTCCCCGATTACTGACTGTGACATCAGGACTTGAGTGCAGCTGGAGGGCGAGGCCCGGCTGGAGTGGCCCCTGAGGAGTTGGGAAACTGCCTTCCCTGGAAGTGTCTGTGCATGGGAGGGTCCCTCATTCCGGTGCCATGACTCGAGGTTGACCTTCCGAAGCTCTGGGAATGTGACCCCTTGAGGACCCCCACTTGGCGAGGCAGGAAGCAGCTTGGGGTTTATGAGCTCGGTGAGGCCACGTCCTCCCTGGCCTGCCTTCCCGATATCACACGCCAGCTAATACTCACCGGGTGCTTCAGCGCTTCGTGTGGAAGAACGTAGCCATTTCTCCTAATAGCCCTAGGAGACAGATGCTATTGTCATCCCCATGTTATAGGATAAATGGAGCCTCGAAGATGCTAATGGGCTTGCTGAGCACACCCAGTGGGCAAGAGCTGGCTCTGAGATTTGCACCCTGGCAGTCTGCCCACAGCCACCACTCTGTCAAGCACTTGGCCACTTGCTTCTTCAGCCACATCAGCCTCCATGACCTGGTTGACTACCCCTGCTCTTCCTGTTGGGTACCAAGGGGCACTCTGAGTGTCCCTCCTCCTGCTTGCTGCTTAGCCTGTCTGTGCAGCTCCTCTGGGAATGCCATGGCCATCAGCATGGTGACAGAAACCATCATCCCTGCATTAAGGATGGAAAGTGAGAGCAGAGAGAGAAAATGAGGCCTCTTCACTCCCTACCTCTGTGCCCCTTTGCAAGACAAGACTAAGGAGACCACAGCTACTCAGCCCTGCAGGGAAATAAGGGCTTTGCCGGCACAGAGAAGGGAAGCCCTGGCTTTAGAAAGGAAGGACTCCCAGCCCACACAGACAAACCCTTGGTCCTTCCTGCCCTCTTTGGTTGGTAGAGTCGCCATGCCTATAGCATCCAAATAAGCATCCTGCAAGCTATTGGTTCTTCTCCAGTCCCATTTTCCCTGGAGCTCCAGAATGGCACATCCAGGCTACCATGCACAGTTGTATAGCTTGTTGACTGCACAAGGGTGCACGGCAAAGGGGACTAACAAGGCTGAGGTCGGGCTGTGCTCTACCCTGGTAGGGGTCCACATTCACTTGAAGGAAGAGATGCCTTTTTCTCATTTGCACAAACTCGCCACGTGGGCTGCTGGAATCCTTGCCTTTATCTGGCTGCTCCACTAGGCATCTGACAAGCTTCTCAAAGTTTGCATGACCAAGACTGAACCCTTGATTTCTGCCACACTCAACCAGTGCCACCCCAGACCTCCCCTTCTCAATGATCAGCACCTTCATTCACCCAGTTCCTCACCCCAAAACTCTGGGCTCTTCCTTCATGGTCCTCATATCCAAGCCAGTCACAAGTCTGCCAGCTCTACCCCCATCTGGACAGTCCCTTGTCCTCCACAGCCCGCATCCAAGGAAAAGCCACCATCACCTTTTGCCTGGATGGCTGCAGTGGCCACCTATCATGTCACTCCCATGTGTCACACCCCCCTCACATTCTTGGAATAGTGAATGTCCAAATTCTCACAGTGGCTTCCAGATGCTTCCAGAGTGTGGAAGCATACCTCCCCCCATACCTCCCCCCAACCCCTGAGAGATGGGAGCCGGCTGGAGTCATCCCAAAGGGGTCTTGCCCAAGAGAGCTTCCCTCTGGGTGTAATGACAGTGACAGAAAGGCCGGGGTGGTTCACAAGCAGCCACTTGAGGACATGAAGGCCCTACCAGAGAACTACACTTGAAGGCACCAAGCCGAGAGTGGGTGAGGGACATCTCTGAACCCAGGAAAGTGCCCAGGTAAGAAAGATCCAAAAGTCGTACCTCTGCCATGGAAAAGGCCAAAATGTCAGATCCTGGCCCCTCACTTCTCTCTCTGCCTCTCCCCTGCCCCATCTACCCCTGAACTGATGAATAGCTCTTCAGCTACCAAATGGAGGACGAGTTGCAGCAAGAAAGGAGAAGAGGCCCAGCACAGCCTCCTGTCCACACTGCAGGCTTCCTGTGCTGAGGTGGGATGAAATTCTAAATAAGACAGATTTGTGATTGTGTTCACCCTGGTCGTGATTATGGTTGGACGAGCTGTGGAGCCTGACAGTTTTTCCAATAGGTGGAGGTGAGAGTTGGCGGAGAAGGAGGTTTGCAGAGGCTAAGCCCAACTTACTCCACACTCCGAATAAGGGAAAGTTTGGAAATAGGAGGGTGCAAGGCACATTCAGGGAACAAGTTGCTCTGTGCAGTTTTTGCGTGGAATGTGCTGGGGGAGGTTAGGGAGTGGTGGTGAGTAGATAGATCACATTGGCCTCATGGGCCAGGTCAAGGAATCTGGACCTTACCCTGAGGGCAATGGGGAGCCACAGATGGTTGTAGGCAGAGAATGCAGCGATCCAGTTCATGCATGCTAAAGTTCATCCTAGCTGTAAGTATGGAAAGTGGAACGCAGGGCTGCACAGAGGTCTGGAAAGGCGAGAACAAGGGCAGAGGTGGTAGGGTTGGCAAAGCGGGTGAATGGTGCAAAATTAAGGAAATGAAACTGCAGGGCGTGCTATCTTGGTGCCAGGACCCTTTGCTGCCCCAGTGAGTCACTGAGGGCCGGGGGAGGAGCTAAGCACCTGCTGCACGCCAGGCTGCGTGCTGGGTCTCCCACGCGTTCTCCCACCCAATCCTCACGTGACCCTTGGGTTAGGAATCATCGTGCCCATGTGGTCAGCGAGGACGCTGCCTCAGAGAAGCCCAGTGACTTGTCAGAGGTCACCCATCTGGGCAGTGATGCCACCGGGACTAGACCGGGTAGGGGCACAGTCCTGGATCTGCAGACAGCCGGGGTAGCACGCTGCATGGAGAGCACCGCGTGTGGCTCTGGGGGCAGCCAGGCACACCCTGGGGACATTCAGGGGAAGAGCCGAAGTGCTGGGGGGTTGCTGAGGGTCCTGACCAACATGGCGCATGCCGACGAGCACCCCAAGGGCAAGGTCATGGGGAAGCTTAGAACGTGGCCAAGGACTCTTCCTGAGCAAAGTGGGCAGAGAGGGCTCGAATCCTACCTGTGCCCACCACCCTACCAGGCAGAGCCATAGCAGCTGGCTTCCTGCACTGCCTCACTGCCCGTCTCTGGTGCTGGGACTCTTCCTTCCCTGACATCGATGGTGGGGTCACAGGTGACCGACTGCCCTCCATCTACTCACAGAGGGCCAGGGCTGGGCCACAGAGGGCTGCAAAGTGCCAGGCACGGTTCTGAGTTTGTCACACTTAACCCCCTCGATGATCCTTGGTACAAGCTACTATTATACCCATTTTGCAGATGAGTAAATGGAGGAAGAGAGAGGTTTTGTAGCTTGCCCACGGTTATACGATATCTGGTAACTGACCAAGCTAGGGGGTGAACCCAGGGTGTCCAGCTTCAGTGTGACCACTGTGTACCTACACCCACCCATCCCTCCCACCTGCCCCTCCCCAGTCCTCCCCAGCTGCGCCTTCTCCCCACCTTTGTGATCTTGACAGATGCTTCCAGTGCCCGGCCTGAAGACCTGGGTACTGACCAGGGCTGAGTGACCTTGACCTAGCTGGATATAACCTTGGCTACCCACTAGCATCGGCCATGCCCTGCCTACCCACCCTGTGGGGAGTCAAGCCCAATCTTCAGGGTGCAGATCGGGCACCCTGCAGGCAGGCTGACCCCCAGGAGGTCAGACGAGGGCCGAGAGCTAGGCCCGCTGGCGTCCACCCTACCGCAGCCTCGCCACGTGCACAGACCACAGACTCGGAGCCCTTTGTTCTGCCCAATTTAAAATAAGCCGGCCTTGCTGTGCAGTGAGAAGTGCCAGGCCACGCCCCTAGAATGGCCCTGTACGGAGGAAGATCTACGGAGGCAACGTGGTGACCCACTGTGACCACATTAACCCCTGCCTCTCCACGGGGCCTCCAGGGTAGCCCCCATGTCAGACACGATTGCTCCTCTTATCTTGGCCTGGCCACTCTGGGCTCCCCTGTCCCCTAGACTAGTGGTCACTGCTGAACAGAAGTAGAGGGAGGGACAGCCATTCCCTGGGCCCTGAGAGGCATGAAGTCACAGTCTTGGGAACTAAGGGCAAGCCAGAGTGGGCCTCAGCCTCTCCTACTCTTGCTGCTAAGCTGTTCCTTGTCACCTTCACAGGGACTGTGCATCCCAGCCCACCAGCATGCTGGCCAGCCTGTTACTCTCATTTTATTTTATTATTTTTTTTTTGAGACAGAGTCTCATTTTATTGCCCAGGCTAGAGTGAGTGCCGTGGCGTCAGCCTAGCTCACAGCAACCTCAAACTCCTGGGCTCAAGCAATCCTGCTGCCTCAGCCTCCCAAGTAGCTGGGACTACAGGCATGTGCCACCATGCCCGGCTAATTTTTTTTCTATATATATTAGTTGGCCAATTAATTTCTTTCTATTTATAGTAGAGATGGGGTCTCGCTCTTGCTCAGGCTGGTTTCGAACTCCTGAGCTCAAACGATCCGCCCACCTCGGCCTCCCAGAGAGCTAGGATTACAGGCTTGAGCCACCGCGCCCGGCCTACTCTCATTTTAAAAATAAGCCAGGGGATAGGGGGTGGCTAGAAAGGTAGGACCAGCCTCAGGGCACCCAGAGAACCAAACACATAGCTCGGACTCAAACTTTAGTCTGTTCCTACAGCTGTGAGTGCCCTGCCCCGTGAGAACCCCAGAGCCATGCCCACGAAAGGCCATTTCTGGTCCTGATGCCCTGGGACAGCCCAGACGTGCCATCATGGCAGGGGACATGAAGCCCTCCATTCCCCCTGGTTTTGCTTAACCACAACACCTACAATTTTCTCTTTCATTTATTTTTCCACTGATCAACATGAAGAGAACATAAACATAATAAAAGGCCTCCTAAATTAGAAATGGACCATAATGGCAGAGAAGGTGAACTATAGATAGAAGCTGCTCGTGGGACAGTCTGCCTAGAGAGGCCTGTGCCCTCTCATTAAGCAGCCTCGCAGCCTCCCTTGGCCCTGGGAGGCAGCTGGGTGGGGCGTGGGGTGCAGGGAAGGTTGTTAGCTGGGCTGGGAGGATATTTGCTGGCCGCATCGCACAAACTTTTGGAGAGGGAGTTTCAGCATCCGTCTGTTGTGGACAACATTTCCTCTGCTAGGGTAGGGGGCTGGGGCAGGTCGTGGACAGGGATCACCTGGGCCTGGGCAAGATGCCTGGCTGCCTGCTCAGGACACATTCTTAGACCTGGATGATGGGGGAGCTGGTTCAGCACCATTCTCAGCTGACCTTCCCTAGCTATTTTTTTTTTTTTTTTTTGGAGACAGAGTCTCGCTTTGTTGCCCAGGCTAGAGTGAGTGCCGTGGCATCAGCCTAGCTCATAGCAACCTCCAACTCCTGGGCTCAAGCGATCCTCCGGCCTCAGCCTCCCGAGTAGCTGGGACTACAGGCATGTGCCACCATGCCCGGCTAATTTTTTCCATATATATTAGTTGGTCAATTAATTTCTTTCTATTTGTAGTAGAGACAGGGTCTCGCTCTTGCTCAGGCTGGTTTCGAACTCCTCACCTCAAGCAATCTGCCTGCTTCGGCCTCCCAGAGTGCTAGGATTACAGGCATGAACCACCACGCCTGGTCCTCCCTGGCTATTTACTGTGTGCCAGGCCCACACAGGGTCTCATTTAACCCTCACACTAACCTTGCACAGTAGTATTATGATTGTCCTTATTTTATACATGGTTCACAGAGAGGTTAAGCAACTTGGCCAGGTCACACAGCAGGGAAGAGGTAGAGACACGGTTTGAACCCAAGAACATGTCTCCACTGGTACCCATGGAAGAGGGCTTGGTTAGAAAATCCCACGTATCAGACGCTACCCAGGGTCACAGGCCCCAGCATCACAGGCACTGGGGTCTATGGGTCTCCTGGAATGAGGACACCAGGGCCACTGGTCCCGTGGGCTGCAGATCTTCAAATCCATGGGTCTTCAGGGTTCCATATTGAAGGGACTCCAGCCCCAGAGCTGAGGGCTCCTGGCAGGTGCCTCCTTCTATCTCCTCCCTCCCTGGCCAGAGAACCCTCCCGGTGGTTGCACACGGGTTTGTGGCCACAGTGCTCGAGGGCAGCAAGGCTCTGCTGGTGTGGGGTGGGAGAGGGTTCTACATGGAATCCAGATGTCCCACCATACACAGGGGTCCCCATGGCTGGTGTGAGGGGCTCTTGGGTAGGTGGCCCAAAGGATCATGTGGTTCAAGGCTCCAGGCCTGGCAGGACGGTGCCGGAATGAAGGAGAAAGGCTATGCCGTGTGGCTTTGACAGAGCCCAGGACCCTTCTGGGAGAGGGTGCCTAACCAGAGCAGGAAGGAGCCAGCAGGAAGGACGTGGGCGAAGGTGTACGGGGTGCCGCATAACCTGCGCTGCTGCTCTGGGCCGAGGGGCAGAGCGAGTCCTCCCTGCAGGGCCCAGAGAGCCTGGTGGCGTTTAGTGTTTAATCCAAGGTGGCACATGTAACACAGGATTGATCAGCCTGGCCTGGGAAGGTAGCAGGCACCCTCACTGGAGTCCTTCCTTGGGCCTGGAGGGACAGCCACTGAGTCACTGAGACTGCTTGCTATAGGGTGTCTACCTGGGTACCCTCTTTAGACCCCCAACGTGGAGGTCTTCTACTCAGTCTACTGGGAGCCTGGAACTCAGGGTGGCCGCCCTGGAGCTCCCGACCCTAGGAGTGGCCCAGAAGGCAAGACAAAGGCCACTAGAGACGGCTTCAGCCTGGCCTGGCCTCCCTGGGACCGGCCTCTTGAGGGAGCTGAGAGAGTGGCAAGATGCGTCGGTGCTAATAAGGCCAGTGCTGTGCACATTTACGGAACCTTTGATTTCACCACCACTGCAGGCTTGCAAGTATTAATTAACGCCCAAAAACCCTGGAGCCTGGAGCAGATTCTCATTAACCTCATTCCGCAGAGGCTGCGACTCGGCTTCCCTGCCCAGGCCCCTCGGATGAAGCAATGGCTCCTGCCCCCGGAGCCCGGCTGGCAGAGTTCCGGCCCCGTGTCGCAGGGTGGCAGGGGCTGGGGGAGGCTTTGGGGCTCCTGATGACCTCGGGACACTCACAACGGCGCCAGGTTCGGGCTTCTAGTCCAGCGGCCGCCACCGAAAGGATTTCCCCTCTTCGGCAAAACAGCGTAATCGAAACCTAAGTCACATTCTATACACTTCACCTATCGAAAGCGTTCAATTCAGTGGCTTTTAGCGGATCCGCAGAGCTGTGTATTCATCGCCACAATCAATTGTGGAACATTTCATTACCCCAGAAGGAAACCCTACACCCCTTGGCCATTTTCCTGGCATCCTCCCCAGCCCTCGCCAGCCACTAATCTACTTTCTGTCTCTATAGATTTGCCTGGGCTCATCTGTTTTTATTTATTTTTATTGCGGTAAAATATCTACAACACAAAATTTAGCATTTTAACCATTTCAAGTGCCCAGTTCAGTGGCATTAATGTAACCATCACGACCATCCATCTGCAGAACTTTTCAGCTTCTCCAACTGAAATTCTGTACCCTTAACCAGTAACTCCCTGGCCCCCCTGGCCCCGGCCCCTGGCCACCACCATTCTACTTTCCGTCGCTATGAATTTGACTACTCTGGGACCTTGAGAGAACCCAGGATCCTTCTGGAAGAGGGCACTGGACCAGAGCAGGAAGGAGCCAACAGTGGAATCCTACAGTATTTGTACTTTTGTAGCCAGCTTATCTCACTTAGCGTAATGTCCTCACAGTTCATTTTGGCTTGTTTTAAAATTATGAAATATTTCAACCAAAAGGACAGAAAACAATATGCAACACACCCTCTTAATGTAACTCAGACATCTTAGATTTAACAAGTAGTAACATTTTGCCATTATATCTGCTTTTTTTTTTTTTTTGCTAATGTCTTCCCCAGAACTGATTTAGTTCTGATGTTAGTATGTATCTTTCTTGTTCGTGTTTTTTGTATTACAACCTAAGTTTATACCCATAACCACATATAGCACTATTTTGTGTTTTTAAAACATTAAGACAGTAGTCCCTGGGGTGCTGGGAGCCCCCAGGCCACATGAGGCCTATACAAGGACAGGCAACAGGCCCAGGGCTGTGCCAGGAGCTCCCTGTGCTCAAAATGGGCCCCAACCACCATCCCACCGTGCTCAGTCCCTCACCTGTGACGGGCCAGCTGGCTGGGTGGTGACTTAGCTCTCCCAGTTGTTACTGAGGATACCTCCAGCCACTGCAGGAGTCCCCTTGGGGCACGCATGCACTTGTGGTATAGAAGTGGAGTAAATGACAGGTGGAGGCCCCAACCCCTCCCTACCTCGTGCCGAAGGCCCAGGTCGAAGGTGCCGCAGCTGCCTCCCATGAGTTCCATGCAAACCTGTCAGGAAATCGGTGCTGCCACGTTGAATGGGTGGGGCTCCCCAATGGGGGTGTCTGCCTCTGCACCCAAAGTGGCCTCTCCAGGGACTCCCTACCAGGTCCTTGACAGGACTCCTCCTGGCTCCTGCTGCCAAGAGTCGCAAGGGAGGTCGCAGGCAGTGGTGCCTCAGGCTTCACCCTGGGCCAGGGAGGACAGGGGCTGAGGACCCATCTGTCTGGCTTTCTGCCCCTCCCCTCTGTCGCTCTGTTGGCAGGCAAAGGCCAGGGCCATCTGCTCTCCTCCGCACAGGGACCAGGTTAGAAACACCCGGAGGCACTTTGAGGGAGTGACTCATGCCTTAGGGCAGGGCCACAAACCCTGGGCTGTGCACCCCACATCTGCAGTGCCCAGGTGGCGCCGGGACACCTGGGGGAGTGTTCGCTGCACAAACACGGCGCGGATCACAGCCTCCCCCAACCAGCGCATGCCCTGCCTGGTTCTTCTGCATTCCTCTGCACCCGAGGCAGGTGGCAGCCACCCCAGCGGGCCCTGGCAGGGCTGCAGGAGATTTAGGGGCCACCCCTCTGGCTCCACCTGGGTCACTGGCAGGAGTTCGTGCCCTGGGTCCATTTAGGGGATGCCCAGCCTGAACCACCTGGCCTGTGGCCAAATGCTCCTCACTGAGCCTCCTTCTGGGCTCCTCAGACAGGTCCCTCTGGTGCCTGGCTCCAGTCTTTGCTGTCAAGGCCCCAGGGGAGTGGCCTGGACGGAACTACGTGGCTCCCCACGCCGTGCCAGGCGCCACCCAGCTCCTCACAGCCTTATCTCCTGGCTGTCCATCAGAGTCCAGCGTCCCTCCCTGCCACCCTCCTGCCTCCCCACTCTGGCCTTGGACTCCTTACCTTAGTCATCTGAACCTGGACCTCTGGCCCCAGCCCTTCTGCTGTGAAGGCCTCGCTCACCCGGCAGGCCTGGCTGGCAGGCTCTCCCCTCTCAGCAATTGCGTGGACTAGAGCAAGAGAGCCCTGCTGGTGGTGCCGCAGGGCACAGGACAGGCCAAAGTGGTAGCAGTGACCAGGGCAGTGACCAATGGGTGCCCCAACAGCACAGCCCAGAAGGCCTCCGAGCCCATGCAGACTAGCGTGGCCACTTCTAGCCAGCGCCCTGGCTCTGCCTCCCTCTCAGGGTCTCCATGTCATCTTACAGCAAAGCAAGGGCCGAGTGGATGCCTCTAAGTGCCTTCCCAGGGCTGAACCCCCAGGTGTTTCAAAGTACTTGAGAGAAACTCGCAGGCCGGGAGCCACGGCCAAATAATCTCACCCCTCCCAGCTGAATCTGATTCTCCCAGCGGGGCGGACTTAGATCTCGGGTTGAGAGTCGCTCATTCTAAACACGTGGCATCAACTGGCCAACAGGTTGCAGCCTGAACCGGAGAAGCAGGAGGGAACAGCGTCCGTCTGTCTTCCCAAACCCAATGAAGAGGGTCATGCCCAGCGTCTCGCCCTCAGGGGCCCAGACCAAAGACGAGGGACACAGACACAGCCCGTTGTTGTTTCTTTTTTTTATTATTTATTATTATTTTATTATTTCAGCACATCACAGGGGTACAAATGTTTAGGTTACATATATTGCCCTTGCCCCACCTGAGTCAGAGCTTCAAGTGTGTCCGTCCCCCAGACAGTGCGCACGGTACCCATTAGGTGTGAATATACCCATCCCCTCCTCCCCCTCCACCTGCCCGACACCCGATGAATGTCACTACCATATGTGCATCTAAACAGCCTGTTGTGATTGGGGACTGGCGTGAGCTTGGCGAGGTGGAAGGATGCTCTCTCACCCGCCCCCAGTGGAGGTGGCACAGGGGCTAGGGACCCGGGCCTCCAGGTTTACTGGCACATCCCCAGCACCCTCCCCTCCACACAGACTGGAGGCCCCTGCCCACGCCTCCTCCCGCCTCTGTGCACACTGTTTTGATGAATGCCATTCTGGGTCACCCACGGGTAGAGCCTTCAGCGGGTCAGTCTGAAGGACAGAAACGTGCCTGGCCGGTGCTGTACTTGCCATGGGTAACCAGAGAATGGCATGATGCAAAGGCCCAGCGATCACAGCCAGGGCCCAACTCCTCCCCACCCGGCTCTGGCTCCCCCCGCCACCCCTCTGCCCTCGAGGATGGGGTCTCCAAGGGAAACTGAGTCCTCTCTTTCCTACAAGTTCAAAGTCATGGCCCCAGGGAATCCGTCACTACCTGAGGAATTTGGGTCAAGAAGGGATCACTGTGCCCTTGTTTCACAGGTGACTGGCTGAGCCTCTGGGAGTCATCCAGGCTGAGAGCCATCAGCCGTGAGTCAGAGGCTTCCTGCCGGGCCAGGAGGACACCTGTGTCCCCACCTCCACCTGGGAGAAGGATGCTGCTCCACACCGGGAAGGGGTGGGTGGGCGGGGACACACGTGCCGTCAGCTGCCCCTCTGTTTACTAGTCATGCACTCAGCGTCTGGTGGGGACCTGCGTGAGCCGTGTCACTGCAGCCAGGAGAGGAAAGAGCTGGCATCACTGGGGAAGTGCTGACTCCTCTCTGCCCACGTCCATCCTCCCAACACACCGCCCTGTGCAGACCCTGCCTGCCTCCTCCTAACGACCGCCCGGCCCACGGCCTGTCCACGCTCTGATCCAGCCTCCATGTTGCCAGCCAGCAAATCTTTCTAAATCTTTCTAGACCTGATTTCATCACTATCTTGAGGAGAAATTGGTGCCACTCCCCTTATACATGGTCTAAATCCCTTGAAACTGGAGGGTTTCACAACCAGATTCCACCTGTCTGAGTCACCGTGGGTTCTGAGGAGGCCCTGATAAGTGCTAGTCCATGAGTGAATGCATAGCACACCCCAAACTCTGGAGGGGCTCACAGCCTGCAGATTGTATCAGCTGTAGCATCAGGGCTCCAGAGTCCCAAGCAGGGCCAGCCAGCAGGGCCAGGCCCCAGCAGCGGTCAGCAGGGACACAGACATTGACATTGTCCTGTAGTCCTGGCTGCTGCTCCACAGCCATTTCTGGCAGGGAATGGGCCCAGATCAGCATCCCCACACCTGGGAGGGTCCTCAGGGCTCTGGAGCCCTTGGTTCTGTGGCCCCATCCTGGGGGTCAGTCTGGCTTGGGGGTCACCTCCCCGGCACAGGCCTCAGAACCAGGGACCTTGGCTGCTCCCACAACTCATGGGGACCCTGACACCAGCTCAGATATTTGTTTATGCAAAAAACAGTTTCTGTGATATTTGGGCTGTAATATGGGACTGTGGCCTCTTCCGATCCAGAGGGATTTTCTCAAATGCGGAGCTAGAGGTCCCCTCAGGTCCTGCTCAATTCCTCCAGCCTCTGGGGCAGTCTCAGTGCCAACAAGCCTTTGGAGAGAATGCAGCGTCTCTAGGATTTG
The DNA here is from genome assembly GCA_008750895.1 of Mirza zaza. NCBI lineage: Eukaryota > Metazoa > Chordata > Mammalia > Primates > Cheirogaleidae > Mirza > Mirza zaza. Next base: position 47,281 of record VSMD01134787.1, read on the forward strand.
CCGGACACCCCTCCCTCCTTGTCCTGGGCCCAGGGATTGCTGGTGTCAGGGCTTAGGTTGCGGTCACCAGCCGCGCACATCCAATGGAAACTCAGTTCTGAAGGTTCCCCAGGCAGTTTGTAGCCAGTCAAGGAAGGGCAGGAGGAAGCCTCATCCATGCCGATGGGGGAATGTAAGATAGAACAACCACTTTGGAAAACAGTTCAGCAGTTTCTTAAAAAGTTAAACACACCTGGGTCGGGCGCGGTGGCTCACGCCTGTAATCCTAGCACTCTGGGAGGCCGAGGTGTGTGGATCGTTTGAGCTCAGAAGTTTGAGACTAGCCTGACCAAGAGCGAGACCTATCTCTACTAAAAAACAGAAAAAATTAGCCAGGCATGATGGCATGTGCCTGTGGTCCCAGCTACTCAGGAGGCTGAGGCAGGAGGATCGCTTGAGCCCAGGAGTTTGAGGTTGCTGTGAGCTCGGCTGACCCCAAGGCACTCACCCAGGCAACAGAGGGAGACTCTGTCTCAGGAAAAAAAAGAAAAAGAAAAAGAAAAAAAAAGTGAAACAGCTGTCTATCATATGACCCAGCCATTCGACTCCTAGGTATTTTTTTTTTTTTTTTGAGACAGAGTCTCCCTTTGTTGCCCAGGCTAAAGTGAGTGCCATGGTGTCAGCCTAGCTCACAGCAACCTCAAACTCCTGGGCTCAAGCAATCCTCCTGCCTCAGCCTCAGTAGCTGGGACTACAGGCATGCGCCACCATGCCCGGCTAATTTTTTCTATATATATTAGTCGGCCAATTAATTTCTTTCTATCTTTAGTAAGAGACGGGGTCTCGCTCTTGCTCAGGCTGGTTTCGAACTCCTGACCTTGAGCGATCCTCCTGCCTCAGCCTCCCAGAGTGCTAGGATTACAGGCATGAGCCACCGCGCCCGGCCGACTCCTGGGTATTTACACACAGCTGTGCATACGAACACCCACAGCAACTTTATTTATTATAGCCCCTAACTGGAAACAACCCAAATGTCCACCAATGGGTGAAGAGATAAACAAATTGTGGTCTAATCCACAACATGGAATACTACTTAGCAAGGAGAAGGAATTAACTGTGAATATACACAACAACATGGGGGAATCTCAAAATAATTATGTTGAATGAAAGAACAAAGATAGTACCTATTAGATAATTCCATTTATTTAAAATTCAGAAAATGCTAACTCATCTCCAGTGACAGAGCACAGATGGGTGGTTGCCTGGAGACAGTGGGGTTGGCAGGGAGAGATCACAAAGGGACAGGAGGAAACTTCTAGGGCTGATGGATGTGTTCATTATCTTGGCAATGGTGGTGGTTTCACAGGTGTACACACGTGTTAAAAATTCATCAGATTATACACTTATGTTTACCTTATATATATCAATTATACCTTAATAAAGCTGTTTTTTATTTTTTTCTTTCACCTGATTCTTAGTGTGCATAAAGCTGTTTTTTTTTTTCTTTTGGAGACAGTCTCGCTTTGTCACCCCGGCTAGAGTGTAGTGGCATAATGATAGCTTACTGTAACCTCAAACTCATGGGCTCAAGCGATCCTCCTGCCTCAGCCTCCTGAGTAGCTAGAACTACAGAGAGACCCATTTCTACTAAAAAAAATAGAAAAATTAGTGGCACCGGTTAATTTTTCTATATTTTTAATAGAGACAGGGTCTTGCTCTTGCTCAGGCTGGTGTTGAACTCCTGAGCTCAAGTGATCCTCCTGCCTCAGCCTCTCAGAGTGGCAGGATTACAGGTGTGAACCATTGGCTCAGCCATGTTTTTTTAAAAAGAAGGGACAGGGTCCCTTTGAACCCACACTGCAGCTTCTTTGCATGGCCTTCAGAGCACAGTCACTGCTTAGCTTGGTCTTCAGGGTCTTTAAGCAGCCCAGCTGCTCTCTCCAGCCTTCTGTCTTGTTTCTCTCCTGTGTGACAATCAGTACATTAGCTGTAGCTCTCTGAATGTGCCACGCTATTTCACACCTCTGTGACTTTGTGCATGCCACCCCTCCACCAGTTGGGCCACCTTCTGCCTCATCCATCCAGGGAACTCCTCCTCTTCTGTCAAGGCCCTGCTTCATTGTCCCCTCTCCAGGGAAGCCTTCCTGACCCCAGCAGGTTACCATGAAATGTCCCTTCCATGGTTCTGGTACACAATCAGCCGTTAGTATCTACCTGTCCCAGCAGACTGTGGGCTCCTTGAGGCTGGGGACAGCATCGTGTGTACCCTTGTCTTGGCAGAGCTGGGCGTATGGGCATCCATGAAGCTTTGCTCAGTGGATTCCATGTGCCCAAGAAGATAGAACGGATCAGCATGGGGTGGGGTGCGAGAGGTTTGGAGGAACAAAAGCTAAGAGGCGGGAAGAGCCAGGCAGGGCAGAAGGCACAGCCTCCAGGCAGAGACAGGCTGCTCTCCTGGGAAGGAAGAGATAAAACAGTGCTGATCACTGATCAGGGTTCAGCTAGTGCCTTGGGTACATGGGAGTTGGGTGGGGTGTGCCCCCTCTCTCCCCATACACAACATGTAGGGAAACCTCTTCTTGGCAGAGGCAAAGGGCTGGCCCTGCCTCTCCTCCAAAGAGGGGAGATGGCTGAAGCCTCCACCTCAGGGTTCATCAGAAGGTTACAAAGTCTGTTTGCTCATCTGCATTCCCCAGGTCTGGTGGAAAACAGCAGAGGAGACTCTATCTGCAGCTAGCAGCTTTGTGGGGGGTGGAATGGGTGCAAGCTCCACAGTGATCCCCGGACACCAGGAAGGGAACCACGTGAGCTCCTAGGCCTTCAGTGACTGCCTGGTAGTCCTGACCTCCTCCATGGTTCCGGGTTCCTGAGCAGGTCTCTGGCCTGATGACTGTGCAGGGGTGAACCCTTCCTCAGCCCAGCCCCCCGGCCTCAGCCTTCCCATTCCGCTACAGCCCTAGATAAATGTCTCTCTCTGCTGGGAGCCGGGTGGGGCAGACAGGCAAGCACTCCCACACTGTCTGCGTCAATCAGCAAACATGCAGAGGCCAAGTATGGAGGCCCAGAGGAAAATCAGTCTTTGGGGATCACATACGGGAGGATAAATACCCAGAAATGATGCCCCATAAGCTTCTATGTTGGTGACTAGAGACACATGTGTGTCCCAAGGGCCAAAATCTCTGCACTGTAGCAGCACATGGGGACACAGGCAGCCAAGAGCCAGGGGCACCGCCTAGGGGCAGCTAGCCTGGGACCAAGGCAGAAATGCCGTCCAGCCACTGTCTCCCATCTGCTGATGCCACAGGCAGATGATCATTTATGCAACACTTCTTTCGAATCCTGAGTGAAACCCAGAGGGACTGCTCACCTTGTTCACCCTTGGGCAGAACCAGCCACGAGCTGGTGGTTCTTGGATCTCATCCCAGCTGGATTAGTAACTGGTTTCCCACCAAAGGGCTCCTTCAAGTTCAGCCTCTCCTGGAAGGTACCCCATGCCACCTTCCTTGGGAATGGGCCCTCTAACGTCACATTACATTAAAATTTCTCAAGGTGGCACCCCAAAGTGATGGCCTAGAAACTCATTCTCTTTTTTTGTCCCCCAGGTGGAAGCTTGCTCAGATATTCACTGATGGCCACAGCCTGAAGAGCCAAGCCCAGCGAGGGTCCCCGGGGACATGGAGAGTGGGTGCAAGGAGTGGGGGGGTCTCAGAGCTGCTCTCAAAGAGCTCACAGCCCAGTGGAGACAGCAAGAAGACAACACAATTCAGAGTACTCTATGAACAGATCAAAGAATGTTCCAGAGCAGGTACACTGGAGGAAGGTGGGAATAACACCTGTTTTTTATCTCATTCTTAATCATATCTGCCTCTCCAGCAGAATTTGTTGAGCTGGTCTTTCTGTTGGGAGGGTCAGGGGTCAGGACTAGCTTCGTGAGGAGGGGCCACTGAACAGTCTTGAGTCATACACCAGGTTTCCCTGGCTGATGGGGGAGGAGGGACAGACCAGGCCAAAGAAACAACATGAGAAAACCTCAGAAAACCTCTTATGATGTAAGATAAGAAGTGCCTTAAAAGAAATACAAGCTTTGCCATGGGAATTCAAAGAATTCCAGAGAAATTCCCAGATTTCAAGAAGATACAGTGATGTTTGCCTCTTAGTACCAGAATGTGTATCTCTGAGTCTGGCCCTGGCCTAATTCGCCTTCTTCTGCCTCTGTAGGGAATTTCTTTGAGACAGCTCATGCTAAAAGCCCTCGGTAATGTTTTCCTCCGAAGACACACCGATTCCCCATTGGATAATTAAGAAGCAGCTGAATCTTGCGAGAACGGTTGTGATCTCTAAAGGCTATAACTGCAACAGCCCAGGGACTGGGGCTCATTAATTGATACATTTTATCCACATTTCAATCTCACCTTTCATTTTTATAAGGGGATGTACCTTTTTCGCCCCACCTGGATGAACTTGTTTAAAAAGCAGTCTATTTCATGCATATATACCTGTAAAATGGCCAAAGTGCTGTATGTGATTAGAAGGTGGTTTCATTCTATAATGTGTTCTTTTGGAGTTGTCCCCTACCACCAGAGCATCCTGACTCTCTCCTGACACAGCCTTCAGCACTACTTGTCTACTGCACTGGTCTGAGCACCACCAGGCTTTGCACCACACCTCTTCCTCTGACTTCTCTCAGTGCTGGCATCCCTGAGGCCAGAGACTCAGCATATGACAGGGCCTTATCCTTGGGCATGAGTTGATGTCCACGTGAGGCCTACTTAGGTGCCTCTACTCTTGCCACAATCACCTGGGCTTTCCCAAATCATGTCCCAAGGTTTGATACCTGTGAGTACTGCTAACCCACACCCCTTTCCTCTTTACCCTAGTTTTGCCGGCACCTGGGTTCAGAACTTTTAAGCTCTCAACTGGGCCTTTGCATCTGACTGATGCCACCTGACTCTTCTAATCCACACTTTAAGTCTGCTGAGACATTGCTGCTCTGTGGCTTAGAAACTACCCATCCCTTTGAAAGACCTGCAGAGTCTGAACAAATAACATTAACAGTGATTATTTGTTGAGCACTTACCGTAGGCAGGCACATACTGTGTGTATCACAAGCAGTATCTTTATTTACTCCTGACACTTCCTACCTCATGAGTTAGTTTTAATACCATCCTAGTTTTATTTATTTATTTATTTATTTATTTGAGACAGAGTCTCACTTTATTGCCCAGGCTAGAGTGCTGTGGCATCAGCCTAGCTCACAGCAACCTCAATCTCCTGGGCTCAAGCGATCCTCCTTCCTCAGCCTCCTGAGTAGCTGGGACTACAGGCATGTGCCACCATGCCTGGCTAATTTTTTTTTCTATATATATTAGTTGGCCAATTAATTTGTTTCTATTTATAGTAGAGATGGGGTCTCGCTCTTGCTCAGGCTGGTTTCGAACTCCTGACCTCAAGCGATCTGCCCGCCTCGGCCTCCCAGAGAGCTAGGATTACAGGAGTGAGCCACCGTGCCCGGGCATCATCCTAGTTTTACCAAGGAGGAAACTGAGGCTTTGAAAAATGAACTAACTTCATAGCCCAAGGTTGCTCAGCTATGAAGCAGCAAAGCTACTGTCTGACTCAGAGGTCATGCCCGCCAAGTGCTAAGATGGCTTTCAAGGAGCTTTATAAATTGATCCCAAGCTAATGTCTCAGCCTCTCAGCCTCCTCTCCCTTGTACTCGCCTATACTCAGGCAAAGTGGGCCACTTGCAGTCCCCCGAGCATGTCCTGGGTCTCCTCACTCCCACCTTTGCTCACACACAACCCTCCTCCTGAAAAGTCCTTCTCCAGGCCCTACCCTTCTGGAAGTCTCATCCTAAATGTCTCCTCTCTGCTAAAGATCTCCTTCCTTCAGTCACTGTCAGATACTTGCCTCATGCTCAAGGGTGTTCATTGTCACCTTGTCTGCTAGATGGCAAGTTAACTGAGAGCCAAGATGATGGCCGGTTCATCTGCCAGCCCCCTGTAGAGGTACCCTGTACAGAGCGTGGTGCGCCTATTTTCTGAATTCTTTTTTTGTTTTTTTGGCACTCACTCTAGCCTTTGTTGCCCAGGCTAGAGTGAGTGCCGTGGCGTCAGCCTAGCTCACAGCAACCTCAAACTCCTGGGCTCAAGCGATCCTCCTGCCTCAGCCTCCCAAGTAGCTGGGACTACAGGCATATGCCACCATGCCCAGCTAATTTTTTCCATATATATTAGTTGGCCAATTAATTCCTTTCTATTTATAGTAGAGACGGGGGTCTCACTCTTGCTCAGGCTGGTTTCGAACTCCTGACCTTGAACGATCCGCCCATCTCGGCCTCCCAGAGTGCTAGGATTATAGGCGTGAGCCACTGTGCCCGTCCTGTTTTCTGAATTCTTTAAATGCAGTTCAAGCAGGTGGGTAGAAGCTTCACACAGATCCTTTTCAAACAGATCCTTTCCCGAGCAGCACAGCTTGGAGGACGTGACACGTTCTCCTGGAGTTGGAGCATGGGACGTGTGCGTGTGCTGTGTAATTGTCCCCAGCCACTCGCCCTCGCTGCATGTGAAGCAATGGCGGTGTTTCCGTGGGCAGGGGCACTTCCGGGTGGTGTAAGCTCTCAGCTCAGGCCCTCTCTTGCCTGGACACTCTTTTTTTTTTGGAGACAGAGTGGCTATAGTGCTGTGGCGTCAGCCTAGCTCACAGCAACCTCTAACTCCTAGGTGCAATCAATCCTCCTGCCTCAGCTTCCCAAGTAGCTGGGACTACAGGCATGTGCCACCATGCCCGGCTAATTTTTTCTATATATCTTAAGTTGGCCAATTAATTTCTTTCTATTTTATAGTAGAGACGGGGTCTCGCTCTTGCTCAGGCTGGTCTCGAACTCCTGACCTTGAGCGATCCTCCTGCCTCGGCCTCCCAGAGTGCTAGGATTACAGGCGTGAGCCGCTACGCCCGGCCTGAACACTCTTATTTCTGTTGCCTTCACCAGCTTTATTAACCCAGAGCCTCCAGCCCTGACAGGGGCCTGCGTCTCTGTGTCACCACTGCCTGTTTTCTTCCCAGAACTCATAGGAAAACTGTAAACTGCAGCTTTCAAACCTCCCCTGTTCCTGCCTAAACTTGGTCCTGGGCAGATGAGATTGAAGTGACCCATACAGATGTGGACTGCATGGCTGATCCCAGATGTGGAGGAGACGTGAGGGAACGAGGAATGACCAGACCTGTCTGTGCGGGAAGGAGCTTACAGTCTAGGTGGGGAGATAAGACACATGGGAAAGCTATGCAGAGGGAAATGCATGAGGCCTAATTACCAGTTTCAGGCCACAGGGGAAGAGGTTTTGCAAGACTGAGCCTCAGAGACAGGCTTAGCACATGTGAGGTGGCCGTGCTTGAGGGGTGCCTGGGCAGGGAGTAGCCCTATCAGATAGGAATTGGGACCCAAGCTGGTTCTTGGTCCCCAAGTGGAGGGGCACTGGTGCATGCAAAGCTAAGGGACAGGAGATGGATGTGCACCAGATAAAGGGTGTGGCTGTCCCTTGTCCCTGACAAGTCTGGCTGGGTAGACAGAGGCCCAATGAAAGGGTCAGAGAAAAGGTTGGAAATTGGCCAGACTGAGAATCATGGGTCTTGACGGGGACAGTGAGACATTGTGGAGGGCCTGATACATGCAGAATTGAAAGAAGGGACATTGGGCACCGCCTCAGTGCTGTGAACTGACACCCAAACCCTACAGGAGCACTTCCTTTCTGGACCCAACAAAGGGTAGAAGAAAAAATAAAACCTGGATCCATTTGAAAAAGGGAAAACCAGCCTCTCCCAAACCCAGTTCTTTGACTTGCACCTAAGACCTTAAATATATCCTTTGAAACTCCTCATCCATTGAAGTGGATTTTCTTTGAAACCACAAGAGAATGTGGGGCTGCCTTGGTGGTAGGAAAATTCCACATGCAACTTGCAGCATTTACAGGGTAGGAATTGCTGCTGGCCTGGGAGTAGGAGGTCTGAGCCTGAGTCTGTTCTAAACAGTGACAGCCAGGTGCCTGGCAGTGTGGCCCAGGGGTTAAGGCACGCTCTGGAATCAGGCCGTCTGTGATCAGCCAGTTGGGTTACCTTGAGCAGGCTGTTGACTCTTGGGAAACCTCAGTTTCTCACTCCTGGAATGAAGATAACACCTGCCCTCCCTCCGGAAGGCTGCCCACCTGCCTTCCGTGCACAGGGGTTTCTGTATGTGCCAGCAAGGTTGTCAGGATAGTTGACATCTGCTTGGTTTTCTCTCCCAGTGGAAAGTTCCAGACTCTTTGGCTGTCACTGCAGCAGATGGACTCCAGGGAAGATTAATTGTCATCAGAAATAAATAGCCATCAAGAGTAGAATAGCCCCAGAGGGATGATGTCTGATCTTTTCCTCTGTGAGCAATGCCAGATGGTGCTCCAGGGCTTCCAGGGCAGGGTGAGGGGTCTCTGTCCTTGCCAAGTGCTAGAGTGCTCAGCAGGAGGTCAAAGGCTGGACTAGAAGAGGTGGAGATAGAGACGTGGTAGAGGGGAAGGCAGAATACTGGAATCTGGGAATCTTAAAAGCAAATGGCTGATCCTAGATCCCTACCTCACACCACATGCAAAAATTAACTCGAAATGGATCAGGAGGCCGGGCGCGGTGGCTCAAGCCTGTAATCCTAGCTCTCTGGGAGGCCGAGGTGGGTGGATCGTTTGAGCTCAGGAGTTCGAGACCAGCCTGAGCAAGAGCGAGACCCCATCTCTACTATAAATAGAAACAAATTAATTGGCCAACTAAAATATATATAGAAAAAATTAGCCGGGCATGGTGGCGCATGCCTGTAGTCCCAGCTACTTGGGAGGCTGAGGCAGCAGGATTGCTTGAGCCCAGGAGTTTGAGGTTGCTGTGAGCTAGGCTGACGCCACGGCACTCACTCTAGCCTGGGCAATAAAGTGAAACTCTGTCTCAAAAAAAAAAAAAAAGAAATGGATCAGGGACCTAAATGTAAGAATTAAAACTATAAAATGACTAGAAAAAAAATAGGAGAAATTCTTTGAGGTTTTGGATTTGCCACAGATTTCTTAAATAGCACATGAAAAGTACAAGCTATAAAAGATAAACAACAATATATTAATCTAAAAATCTTCAACAAGATTTAAAACTTTCATGCTTTGAAATGCACTGCTATAAAAATGGAGAAGTAGGGGCTGGATATGAGCAATGGCTCATAACTGTAATCCTAGTCCTCTGGGAGGCTGAGGCAGGAAAATTGCTTGAGGTCAGGAGTCCAAGATCAGCCTGAGCAAGAGTAAGATGCCCATCTCTACAAAAAATAGAAAAATCATCTGGGCATAGTGGCACATGCCTGTAGTCTCAGCTACTTGGGAGGCTGAGGCAGGAGACTAGGTTTGAGCTCAGGAGTTTCGGTTTTTGTCGTGAGCTGTCATGATGCTACTGAACTCTATTTATCCCAGACAACAGAGTGAAGCCTTGTCTCAAAAAAAAAAAAAAAAGAAGAAGAAGAAGAAGTAAATCATAGCTTGGGAGAAAATATTTGCAAGCTGCATATCCAACAAATGGCTTATATTTAAAAACATATATATATTTGAATTATATATACAAAATATAACCTCTGTTGTATATATAATTTGCAAATATATATATATCCAATATATGAATATATACACCTTACGACTCAATCATAGATGATGAACAGCCCAACTTAAAATGGGCAAAGAAGATGTATGGATGGTGAATAAGCACATGAAAAGACACTCAATGTCATCACTCATCAGGGAAATACAAATTAAAACCATAGTGAGATGCTACTACACACCTACTAGAATGGCTAAAATTAAAAAGCTGGCCATACCCAGGGTTGGCAAGGATATGGAGCAAGTGCAACTCTCTTAAATAGCTGGTGGGGTTGTAAAATCATTCAACTACTTTTGAAAACAGTGGGCAATTTTCTTTACAAGTTAAAATGTACACCTACCACATGATCCAGTCATCCCACTCCTAGGTACTTACCCAGGAGAAATAAAAGCATATATCACACAAGCACTTGTGCATGAATGTTTATAGAAGCTTGATTTGGAGCAGCCCCCAAACTAGAAACAACTCAAAGGTCCATCCACAAATGAATGGAGAAACAAATGGCGGCATATCCATATAATAGGATACTATTGAGCAAGAAAAAGGGACAAACTATTTATACAAACAATGTCCTTGGCGAACCATAAAATAATGATGTTGAGTGAAAGAAGACAGACAAAAAAAGTGCACATATGTACATAAAATTCTAGAAAACACTAATCTGTAGTGACCGACAGCAGGTGGGTGGGTGGCTGGGAGTGGATCAGGAAGGGCAGAAATGGGGATTCCATGGGCACAAGGGAATGAGTGATGGATACAGTCATTGTCTTGACTGCGGTGATGGTTCCACAGGGGTAGACATATATCAAACCCATCAAAGTGTGCAGTGTACTTTACCAGTCATGCTCCAATAAAGCTGTTCCAACGAAGAAGAGGGGAGGCGGTAGTTCCTGGCCCCTTGGGGTAGACCCTCAGGTCACCCCTCAGCTCTCCTGGTTGGGTGTAGGTGTGGGCTCTGTCTACAGAATCTACAGATCCAGTCTTTTCTGCCATCCACAGTCCTTTACCAACTCGGCTGCACCTCCCCAACTTGTACAGGTCCCTTGAGGGCAGGGACTGTGCCTTCTGCACCGAGTCTCTCCTGTTGAGGAAGAGGATGATGGTGATGATGAAGCAGCTTCCGTGGGGAGTGGCAGAGGGGCGATGATCACACCAGGATTCTGGGGAAGTCCTCCCAACTGTGGGGCAATAACGCCACGCTCATCCCTGCCTTGTTTATGGAATGCACGGCGACTCACTCTGGGAAGACTCCAGCATTGCTGAGGAACCGGATGACGCAGGGGACAGATGCTGAGGCACGCTTGGCTCCTGGAGGAACTGCACTGCCAGGGCTCACCCGTCAGGTCGGGGCTGTCGGACAAGACGGTCCTTATGTAACCTGTAGTGAACCATGACATTCTGGAGCCAGGAAGCCAATGCTAAGTGCGAGGTGCTCCTTCATGCCTCCTTCATGCAGATTCCAATCTGCACCACGCTGACCTGATTAAAGTCTCTGTGGGCCTGTGTCAGTCTGTCGGTCTGGCTGAGGCACCCAGAGGCTGGTGACCTTGCTGTGCCAAATCCAGAGCTCTCTCCCTTCTAGAAGCCAGGCCAGCAATCCTACCTGTCTTGACTTTCTGAATGAAACACTTGACTGTTCACGAAGGTGTTAATTTCCATTGCATTTGGTACCACGAGGCCTTCAGTGGCAATGGGTCCATAGATTTGTGTAAATCGAGGCACACACAAGGCTACGAATGCAGACCTTCACCCGCTTGCCAGTCCTGCCAGCCTCTGTGATCTGCCCTCACCACCTGAGGGCTTTCCTTGATAGCACGAGCCTTACCAAAGGAAAGCTTGGCTCAGAAATCCAACCACAAAATGGACATATGTGTTGGGTTTACTACTAACATGACAAAGGAATGAGTCACCTGGTGAACAGGTGTACCAAGTGTTCCCTTAAATCACATACTCTCGGCCGGGCGCGGTGGCTCACGCCTGTAATCCTAGCACTCTGGGAGGCCGAGGCGGGCGGATTGCTCGAGGTCAGGAGTTCGAAACCAGCCTGAGCAAGAGCAAGACCCCGTCTCTACTATAAAATTAGAAATAAATTAATTGGCCAACTAATATATATATATAGAAAAAATTAGCCGGGCATGGTGGCGCATGCCTGTAGTCCTAGCTACTGGGGAACCTGAGGCAGGAGGATTGCTTGAGCGCAGGAGTTTGAGGTTGCTGTGAGCTAGGCTGATGCCACAGTACTCACTCTAGCCTGGGCAACAAAGCGAGACTCTGTCTCAAAAAAAAAAAAAAAAAAAAATCACACACTCTCTCATGGGCATTCGCAAAATAACCTGGTTTGTGACAACTGCCTGCACATGGATTTTCAGGTGTGTCTGGGAAGTAAGATGACGCTTCCGGCAGAGCCATCCTGTCCTCTGGGCTCTGCTGTGGCTCCATTTCCTCAGGAAGTTCACCCTGACATTGAGAAGGGCCAGGCTGCGGTGGGGGGAGGGGGTGTGCCTGGGAGAGAGTCTACACTTTCTAGGCCATTCTCTGTGCCTGTTGACTCCACTGACACCACTGACCTCTCTCTGACCTCCAGCCTGGCCCAGTGTCCCTACACGCTCAGAGCTTGGGAACGCCCCCCACCTTCCCAGGCATTCCTGAGTTCAGCCCCCAAATGGTGGGAAAGGTCTGCTTTTTAGATCTTTCATCCAGAAGACACCAGGTGACAACTCACCACTTGGCCAGGTAACCCAGGAAATCTTCCTGCTGGATTTTAATTCAAATCATGTGCCCAGAATGGCCACCCCAATAGAGTGGCCACTCCCCTGACTAAGCACTTGTTCAGCATGTGGCATGTTGCCACCGCATGTGTTTCCTCAATATGATGCACTTAGGTTTGACAGAGCACAGTCTTGCCAGGAGAGCCCTCGAGGCCACGGGCATATGGGGAAACAGGGCAGGGCACTAAAGCCAACTTCAGAGTCAGAGGGAGAAGGATGCAGGGTTCTCCGATCTAAGGCCTAACCTTGGAGCCCTGGGACAAGATCTCAAACATCAAGGAAATGTGGAATCAACTCCCAAGGAGAATGTGGCTCCAAGGCTCCTAACAAATGAGAAGGATGCTAAGATGCCAGCACCCAGCGTCACCTCCGACCATCTGCAGCTGCATGGCACATGCTGGCTGCAGCAGAAGCCATGAGAAGCCCGGCTCTAGAGCCAGATGCTGCCACGATTTGCTGTGGGATCCTGGCCAGGTCGCTTCTCCCCTGGCCTCAGTTTCACCAGCAGCAGAACACCCCCACGTCATGTCATGCTGCACGGGGCTGTCCTGCCCACAGCACACGGCTTGCTCCCTGGGGCTGAGCTCTGGGTGAAGGCTGTCAGGGCCACTTACCTTCCAGGATCAGAGAAATTCAACTTCCTCTAAAGTTCTACAGCTGGTGGGGGCTCAGCCAGTACAGAGCATACAGGGGCCTGTCTCCGAAGGCCAGCCGGTTCTCTCTACATGGCCCAGAGTGACAAAGGACAGCTGAAAGGAGAACAGAGAAAGGAGAACTGGGCTGGAGGCTGGTGGTGACCTCAGAGAACACTCAGCTTCCTCCCCTAGACACAGGGCTCAGCACCTCCAGTTCCCTGCTTTTCTGAAGAGTGACACAGTGGTGTGAGCCTTGGCCAAGTGACTGCCCTGCTCTGTGCCTCAGTTTCCCCATCTGTCAAGTGGCATGGATTAAGTAAGAACATGTATTAAACAAGGGGCACATAACACACACCCCATAAATACAACTTCCCTCCTGGCTTCCCTTCTAACCACGCCATCACCCCATCCCCAAGCAGGGCCAGCAGCCGCTCCGTTGCTCTCAATTTATCAGAAGACAAATCCGGAATCAGACTCCCCAGGCTGTTGGGTGAAATGGTTAAGGACTAACTTAAGAGTATATAGCTGTGGCCGGGTGCAGTGGCTTATGCCTGTAATCCTAGCACTCTGGGAGGCTGAGGCCGGTGGATCGTTTGAGCTCAGGAATTTGAGACCAACCTGAGCAATAGCGAGACCCCATCTCTACCAAGAAAATAGAAAGAAACTAGCTGGACAACTAAAATTATATAGAAAAAATTTGCCAGGCATGGTGGCGCATGCCTGTAGTCCTAGCTTCTCGGGAGGCTGAGGCAGGTGGATTGCTTGAGCCCAGGAGATTGAGGTTGCTGTGAGCTAGGCTCACTCTAGCACTCTAGGACAGGAGACAGAGTAAGACTCTGTCTCAAAAAAAAAAAAAAAAAAAAAATGTAGCTGCATTTTGAATAAACAAAAACGTGTATGTTCCATGTTACTTCTTTTACCAATTATTAGTTTTTTCTAGCAAATGCTACCACTAACCACACAGAACTCAGTATTTTGGAAAATTTCAGTGGATAAGGGATAGCAAAAAACTATGTCAACCCCGATAACTTTTTGAAAAGAAGAAAAAATTAAATTAAAAGAAAATAAAACTAAAACTGTTTAAAAGAAAACAAAAACAAAACTGAAACCAAATTTCTTTTTAGAAATGCCTGTCTTTGGGCAAATATTTATTTTAAAACAGCAAGAATATTCACACATACACGCAAACAGGATTTTTCCTGCAAAGTTTTTAGCTACTCAAATCTCAGGAAATCCTGGAATTCTTTTCAAATTTTCCATTCTGGCCCAAATCCAACTTCAGCTCACGTTAAGAAGAGATAAGTAGAAATGCTCATATTTAAACATAATATTAAAGTAATTTTTCTATTCTTAATATTTGTTGAGCAAATAGTCTTACAGCTTGTAGAACAAATTTGTCCAGAAATATTTTAAAAGTAGTTTTACACTATTTCTGATCATGCTTTATTATTACTTTGATTGGAGTGTAGTTTTGTTAGTTAAAAATCGCCTTTACCTTAACTGGTGATTATCATGTTGAATTTATATTTCACTAGATTAGACAAGAAGCCACACATTGGATTAGCCAAAGAGCTTTAGGTGGCTTAGTCTCTAGCAGGAGTTTCTGAACTTTTCCATTGAATAGCTTTAAACATTATTTTGGTACACGAAGCCTTAATGACTTGACTGCAACCATAGTGAACAAAAACACTGCCCACTACAAAAACGAAGAGAACCAAGAGAATTAGGTTAAGTGGCTGAGGCCCTTAAGCAAGAGAGAAGAGGATGAGTACAAATTCCAAATCGACACAACCCTGACAATTTGGGGGATTTTTGCAGAAATCGTGACACCTGGGCCAATAAAACTCAACACACTCTCACTAGGTCCTCCAGAGCATCTGAGACATGGCAGGCAAGGGGGTCTTGGGCACTGGGTCTCAGGGGGCACCAGGCAGAGGCAGCGACCAGTGCAGCTACGCAAGGCCCTGAGCTCAGAGTTTAATGCTCTGCAGTTCCCATCTCAAAATCCTTAATACTTTTGTCCTTGAATTTGAGTACTGTAAGTGTGATCAGACAACAGAGCACGTGCCAGCAGCTGGGAGCCTCCATTTACTTATGGTCCTACCTCCTTGGGACAGGTTCTGGGCCAACTGCACCCACCCTGCAGGGGTCTGGGCCCAGGAAGGATTGGGGTTGGGCGTGTGTGCTAAGGGGTGGGGCAGGGTCTCAGGTGCTGCAAGGATCTGCACTCCAGCTATGAGGGATCCTCATGCCTGAGGACTTGCAGCATCAAATAGCAAATAAAAAACACCATTACAGGTCAAGAGAGAGACGGTGGGGAGAAAGGAGAAAGCTTTTTCCTACTTTGTGAACAAGGGGCTCCATGTTTTTGTGTGCACTGGGTCCCACAAATTCTATAGCCGGCCCTGACAGCACAGGCACGCATAGGGTGCCTGGAAGTTGTCATTCTGGAAAAGTTGTAAATTAGCCTCCCTGTGGAGCACGGGGACTTCTCCCAACAGGGCACAAGCAAAAGGGCTGCTAAACAGCACTCAGTGCCCAAGTGAGGCTGGAACCAGACACCAGGGTCTGGCGTGGTTTCCACATGGCCATGTTGGGTGTTCCAGCAGCACGTAGCAGCCTGGGAGCAAAGAGGATGTGGGTGGCTGGACCAAGCCAGATGGGACTTGTGCCTTTTCTTTTCGTTTAGAATGTTGGGGACTATGATGCATGCTGGTAGGAATTCACACTGGTACAACCTTTGGGAAGCAGCTTGGCATTAACTAGTAAAATTCAAGATGCACATAGACCCTAGAGAAATTCCTGCACGTGTGCACAAGGAGACAAGCATGAGAGTGTTATGACAGCACTACGGGAAATATCCAAAAACCGGGAGCAATCTTGAAGTTTATCAAAAGGAGAAAGGATATGGTAGTATATCCACGTGGTGGGAAACTACAGAGCTGTGAAGACAAATGAATCAGAGCTACATGTGTCTACGTGGAAGACTCTGGAATGTAATATGGAGCAGCCCTGTGGGCACAGAACTTATGCAAGCCATAGCTCTGTGTCCCCCAAGTTGGCTGAGTCTTGGAGCAGGAAAGGGTCTGGCCTTCTATGGGGAAATATGAGAGTCACCTATAAGACTCCCTGTCCCCAGACCACCAAGGGTCCAATGCCTGAATTTCCTCTATGAGACATTCATTCCTCTGGGTCAAAGCTATGTGCCCTGTAGACAAAGAGACCCAGTGGTTTTGGGTTCTGCAGAGCTCTGCGTGGCAGCCACTGGCCATGGTCAAACCTCCTCTCCCTAAAGCTCATGGAAAGAAGCCAGAATCCAGGGTACACTGGTATTTAACCATTGGCCCGATGATGAGAGGTCAGAGGAGGCAGCTGCAATGCATCAGGAGACAAGAAATGCTGACAAAATCACAAGAGTTTTTAAGAAGGAGTTATAGAAATATCAGGGGTAGGTCTATACTCTGTGAAGGGTAAAAAGATGTCATTTAATAACCTGACAATTAAGAAATCATTGGTGACTGGGCACAGTGGCTCACACCTATAATCCTAGCACTCTGGCAGGTCGGGGTGGGAGGATCGCTTAGGCTCAGGAGTTTAAGACCAGCCTGAGCAAGAGCAAGACCCCATCTCTACTAAAAATAGAAAAATTATCTGGGCATGGTGGCACACATCTGTAGTCCCAGCTACTGGGGAGGGTGAGGCAGGAGGATTGCTTGAGCCCAGGAGTTTGAGGTTGCTGTAAGCTCTGATGACATCACTGCATTCCAGCCTAGCTAGGGTGAAAAAGCAAAACCCTATCTCCAAAAAAAGAAAAAAAGAAGTCATTGGTGACCTTAAGAGGGACAGATTCCATGGACTAGTGGGGATGGAATTCAGACTTGGTGGGAAGTGAAGCAGCTGAGGAAAGAGAGGCACAAAATGTGGGCTCCTTTCTAGAATTTGTGAAGGGCAGGGCAGGAGCTCCGAGGGGAGAGAAGGTGGAGGTAAGGTTTCCTAGGATGGGAAATAGTCATGCTTGTAGGGTGAAGGAAAGGAACCAGACACAAGGGAAGGATTCGAGAATCCAAGAAAAAGAGGGTAATTTATTGAACTGGTTTCTGGAAGAGGGGGTGGGAGGGAGAGCCTTAGTAGGAAGGTTGGTCTTGGAAACGCCGTGTGGATCCATCTTGTTAGAAGCAAAGAAGAGAAGAGCTGGGAACCTGATGGGCTTCACTCTCCCTGGGAGGCAGAAGTTAAGGTCACTGGAGATAGAGAGAGTGGTGGGTTAACAATTTGGGGACAGTTGGACAGGTGGGAAACAGCCGCCATGTGGAATGGAATTAGAGTCCAGCCAGGTGTGAACAAAAGGACTGACAAAGGGCTGGCCATGTCGGAAACCATCTCTGCAGTGGTACTAATTTTCTTTTGTCCCAGTGGGGCTTGACAGCCTTGAAGCCCCACAGAGAAGATGAAAGTCTGGATTATTCCAGGCTGGAGTAGGCAGAGAAAGTACAGCTGGACATGGGGCTTCCAGCCACTGAGAGCTCTGGTATAGGACAGCAGCTCTGGGGACATCTGGGGTTGGCAGACAGAAGAGACTTTTCTAGTTTTCTTTTTCAAAGAAGATCATAATCTGTTGTAATTTCAAAGATATTAAATAGAAAAGCCATCTGAATGGCTGGAGTGGATGTTTTCAACATACATCAATGTATGTTGAAGCAACCTACATCTTACCTTGCTCTGAGTCACTGGCCAGGGTCAAGTGCCTTCCACGGCCACATGGCCTTGCTGACCTACAGCTCTCAATGGTGGGTTTGCTCCAGGAACTCAGGAGTAAGTAACAAGGGCATGATATTCTTGTCTTTACTTTCCATCCCCACCTGCATGCAGGTGACACATGCTGTAGTTACTTAAGAAGAAAAGTTTGCAAGTTCCTAAAACATGGTATTTTGGTCAACCTATTGACCTACTGAAAAATTGACTAGATTGAAAACTGTTACCTTCGGTTACTGCTTTTTGAAAAGGGACCATGCCACTGAAAACCTCTTAAACACCTCTAAACAATTTTGTCAGGTTTTCAGAATTTAGGGATGGGTCTATTTTTGTGTGTGTGTTTTATAATTTTTAAGCCCGTTTCAGCCAATTATTCCTGCTCTGCGCTGTTTACACTTATAAAAAGTCAGAATTGCTTAAATATTCAACGATAGGATTTGTTCATAGTTCCTTTTTTTTCTTATTAGAAAAGCAATATGTGTTTAAGACAGAAAAATAAAAATGCAGATAAGCAAAAGGAGAAATGAAGGATGTATATACTCTTCCCAGAGAGGACCACTGTTACTCAACACCTAGAAACACAACTTCCAGCTACTTCTCTAAGCCAGTAAATAGTGAATTCACATTATATTTACTTTTGGCAACCACTTAGAATTGCCTTCAGGTATCTGGCTCTCCAGGGCTCACATCCCCATCCCCCTCCCCACCTGCTCCATGCCCCAGGGAAGGGATGTTGGAAGCAAGAGTTGAGAGTGCTATGCAGCCAATGTGGGAGGAAGAGAAGACATCGTGGGCTCCCCCATGGAAGGAGAAGTGGCCAAATCTGCTTCAAGGACTGCAATGCCCTCACTGAATACCATGCTAACAACCACTCCTGGACATCTGTGAATCATCTGGAACCTTGTAATTTGTGGTTCTTTAAAGAGATTTCCAGAAAGCCATGGTGGCTCCCTCCACTAGGGACACTCAACTCATGGCTGAGTGAAGCCAGTTTGAACTTGAACCATAAACAAACTAGGAACAAAGTTTGAAAAGATTAAGCAAGCTAAAATACCAACAACCATCCTGAATGTTACCCTGAAATAACATGACAAGAATGTCCCTTTCCTCAAGGAGCATCCCCAGGTGACCCCAGCAATAACAGTGTGGGTGGCCAGCTGTCCCTGAAGAGTCTGGGGCAAGAACTGGACAAAAGAAAAAAAAGTCACGTGCCCCTTATACAATGAGCAGTAAGGGTCCGTTCTGGCTTGGGAGAGACCACATTACACTTTATGCCCCTAGCTGCAAGGCCTGCTGGGGAGACGAGGTTGCTGGAAAGTTCTCCAGAAGTCAATTGGGGTGTGGGCAAGAAAAGGACCAAGACAGAGGCTATAGGACCTCAGACAGGACAAGAGATTCAGTCTTCACCAAGGTCCCAGGAACAGGACAGCGTTTTTTTTTTTGAGACAGAGTCTCACTCCATTGCTGGGGCTAGAGTGCTGTGGCTTCAGCCTCGCTCACAGCAACCTCCAACTCCTGGGCTCAAGCGATCCTTCTGCCTTAGCCTCTCGAATAGCTGGGACTACAGGCATGTGCCACCATGCCTGGTTAATTTTTTCTATATATTTTTAGTTGACCAATTAATTTCTTTATATTTTTAGTAGAGACGGGGTCTCGCTCTTGCTCAGGCTGGTCTCGAACTACTGACCTCGAGTGATCCATCCGCCTAGGCCTCCCATAGTGCTAGGATTACAGGCGTGAGCCACCACGCCTGGCCTAAAATCTGAGGATAGAGATCTTAAGAGGTTTCAATGAGCTGTGGGTCCTCCAAGGGAATCTGATCTACAAATGGGTGAAAAAGATGAGACAAAGGACTTGCAGGAATGAGGATGGTGCAGCCTCCAACTCTATCCACCCCTTATTCTGGGAGATGAAGAAACCCACTGCCCAAAAGATCCAGGGGGGAAACGGGGCCCAGTGAGCCCCAGGAAGAGGCAGGGGTGGCAGTAGAAGGGAGAGAGAGGCTTTAGCTCCACCAGGCCATGCCCCATGCATGGGGTATGCACTTGAGTGGCAAGGAGTAATATAGACACATTCCAAGGCTCTAGTTCTCAGGGTGGATACTGAGCTCAGCACCCCTGGTTTGCTGGACCAGCGGAATGGAGGTCTGCATGTGCCTCAGAGTTCAAGATGCACAGGTGGGGTGAAGCTGGGCTGACTCCATCATCCAGGCAGGCCTAGAGGTCAAGGCTCCACAGGACCAGGCTGCTTTCCTGACTTGCAAGGCTGAGGACAAACAGGGTCATCATGGCCCCCATCCCAGCTCCACCTGAGATTCCAGCCCACTGGCTTAGGCCCCAGGTTCTGTGCAGGAAATTTCCTGCCTGGCTTGGGGACAGGGCTCTGTGTAAGTTTATTTTCTGTTGCTATAACCAAATACCTGAGACTGGGTAATTTATAAAGGAAAGAATTTATTTCTTACAGTTCTAGAGGCTGGGAAGTCCAAGATCAGATGGCTGTATGTGGTTGCTTTTTGGTGAGGGCCTCATGCTATGTCATGACATGGCGGAAGGGAACACAGGGCAAGAGGACTGCACTGAGAGCCAAACTGGGTTTCGTAACAGACCCACTCCTGAGATAGTCCATTAATTCATTAACCCATTAATCCAGAGCCCTCATGACCCAATGACCTCATAAAGCCCCCGCCTCTTAATACTGTTACACTGGGGATGAAGTTTCCACATGAGTTTCAGAGGAGATAAAGATTCAAACCATAGCAGGCTCCCTCTACTCCCTTCCCACTCTTGCCCACCAGAGTTCATTCCTCTTCTGCCTGCTTGGCCCACTCAGGACTGAGGCAATGTGCTTGCTCTAGACCCCCCAGGGGTGCTGCCTTCTTGTGCCCATTGTCAACTCCTGTGATTCCTGCCCTTTTAGCCTTCAATAGAGCTCCTTTCATGAGAGTTCCTTTCATGCCCCAGGACACAGCGGCGGGCCCTAGTCCCCATGCAGTCTCTGAGAAAATTGTGGGTAACTGGCTCTCAGAGGGCCTCATGGTATAGACAGACAACAGAGCTCCAGATAGACCAAGATTTTCATCTTGGTTCTACCCAGATCTCAGAGAAAGTTACCTCATTTCCCTGATTCTCCAATTTCTTATTTATAAAATAACAATCCTTGGATGCTATGAGGATTATTATTATTATTATTTTTTGAGACAGAGTCTCACTCTGTTGCCCGGGCTAGAGTGCCATGGTGTCAGCCTAGCTCACAGCAACCTCAAACTCCTGGGCTCAAGTGATCCTTCTGCCTCAGCCTCCTGAGTAGCTGGGACTACAGGCATGCGCCACCATGCCTGGCTAATTTTTTAATATATATTTTAGTTGGCCAATTAATTTCTTTCTATTTATAGTAGAGACAGGGTCTTGCTCTTGCTCAGGCTGGTTTTAAACTCTTGACCTTTAGCAATCCTTCCACCTCAGCCTCCCATAGTGCTAGGATTACAGGCATGAACCATCGCGCCTGGCCAGGATATGAGGATTAAATTGAAGCTACACAGGTAAAAAACCTTACCTGGCATATAGGTGGTGCCCAGGGAATATTAATTTCTTTACCTTCCAGCCCAGTGGGTCCATCACACATTTTCAGATCTGCCAGGACCTAAGCAAGGCATCCTGGAGATGGGGCTGAACAGTATTTATTCAACCAACATTTTCACAAAGTGCCTGTACACTGAGCACTCTGGAACGTTAACTTCATTTAATGATTTTTAAAAAATTATTGTAATATGAAGATGAATATTATGGAGAAGAATGCAAAGTTTTCATTCACTTTAAAGAAAGATACGAGCCATTTTGCCCATGGCCTAGACTTCTCTGGGATTCCATGCAAGGCAGCTTGAAGATACTACAGCACACAAGGACATGAGCTGAGGTTTGGTTCATGAGGTTTGGTCCCCACCTTTTCCTGTAGTGAGTCATGAACTGGAAGTGCCATGGTCCTCCCCCTAGGAAGTCAGGGTGAAAGAAAACTGGTCAGAGGACAAACCAGAGCACACAGTGAGTCCCCCATGCTCTCCATGCTCGCTGTCCCCAGAGCCTTGCTTGCACAGGCTGTGTTTGTGTGACTTATGAGCCACACTGGAGCAAAATCTTCCAAGATCATCTTGCCTTCAGTTCTCAGGAAAAGGCACTCCCATTTCTAAGGAAATTTCATGAAATGTGCTGCATGGCAGATCTGGGGTTTTCAGCCAGGTCCAAGTTGTTTTCCTTACTCACACCCCATTCCAGCCTCCTGCCACTTCTGGGGTCACCCTCCCAGGTCAGATTCTGGGATGTGCTTTGCTACCTGTGGCCTGCTGGACTCAGATCTGTGGGCTCCTCTTAGCTCAGCTAGACCTGGGCTGAGAACCAGATCTCCTATGTTCACTTTCTCATCAGCAAAATGTAGCTCCTTCCTTAAATCAATCACCATGTTAGCTAATTTCAATATTTGATATAAACAGAAAAATGGTAGCAGTGACTATCTCTAAGTTGTGGGAATATAAGTGGTTTCTATTTTCGTCATTTGCTTATATATATTTTTTCTCATTTTCAATAATGAGCAAGTATTATTTGTGTATAAACAAAGAAAAACATATAAGGACTAACATTCCTCTTACTTAGATGTTTACTAATAATTCTACATTCTGAATCCAAGTTCAAAATTCAAATCAGATAGTCACAGAATGTACTTGGGCCCAGGAGTTCGAGACTAGTCTGGGCAACACAGCAAATCCTGTCTCTACAAAAGTTTAAAAATTAGCCAGGTGTTGTGGTGTGCACCTATAGTCCAAGCTATTGATGAGGCTAAGGTGGGAGGATCACTTGAGATCAAGAGTCTGAGACCAGCCTGAGCAAGAGAGAGACTCTGTCTCTACTAAAAAAAAAGAAAAAAAATTAGCTAGGCAACTAAAAATAGAAAAAATTAGCCAGGCATAGTGACACCATGGCGTCAGCCTAGCTCACAGCAACCTCAAACTCCTGGGCTCAAGCAATCCTCCTGCCTCAGCCTCCCGAGTAGCTGGGACTACAGGCATGCGCCACCATGCCCGGCTAATTTTTTCTATATATATTAGTTGGCCAATTAATTTCTTTCTATTTATAATAGAGATGGGGTCTCGTTCTTGCTCAGGTTGGTCTCGAACTCCTGAGCTCAAACGGTCCACCCGCCTCGGCCTCCCAGAGTGCTAGGATTACAGGCGTGAGCCACCGCGCCGGGCCTGTGGTTGCAATCTTAACGTCACAAAAGTCAGGGGCTATGGCATGGACAGAGGATGCCTCTGAATGATGCTACCATATTTCTGATGTGAACGTGGTACAACCCCAATATGTTACCCCTGCTGATTTGAACACATCGTCATCTTGGCCTCCCTGAAGGTGTGCCGGCTACTGGATATATGCAGGGATCAGGCCAAGTACCAGAGTTCAGTGTACCCTGGGATCGGGGAACACCCTAAGACAGCAGTACCCTCTGCCTAGACATGCCCCAGCAGGGATGATTTGGGGGTAGTCTGGGCTTCAAGATAGGAAGACTCCACAGACGCTAAGCTCACCATCCTAATTCTTCCAAGAGCCCATTACTCTCCTGACTAGAGCGGCAGTGCCAGTCTTAGCCCCAGGGCTGATGGACCCAACAAGCCTAGGAGGCAGGACTCTGGAAGTACAGCCGGGCTGGACGGAGCCAACCATATCTCAGTGGGATGAAGGGCAGCCCGAGGGTGGCACGGATTGGAATTCCAGCCCACCTATGATGGCTCCTGTGGTTCCTTGGGGTGAAGGGCATATCCAGGCAGATGTCCTCTTCTACCACAATGAGAATGCCCCAGGGGCAGCTGCAAATCCCCAGGTGACCCGCTTTATAGCCTAGCCCCACCTCCTGGACCAGGCTGATTTGGTTACTATAGCTTTGTAGTATATTTTGAAGTCAAATAGTTGTGCATTTTGCTCAGGATTGTTTGGATATTCAGGGTCTTTTGGGTTGATATAATTTTAGTATTGCAATATAAACATCAATTCGAATTCTACTTAAATGCCTGCTATGAGCCAAGAATTAGGTTTGGAATTTTCTCATACTTATTCTGAAGACCTAAATCTAGTTATTTTTTGAAGACATATTAACTAATAATTAAGTCAAACTTGTGTTTTTGCAAAATAACCAGGCATGGAAGCACGCAGCCAGAAACAATGCCCAAAAAGTCCAACTCAGCACTGGTCTAAGAAGACATCATTGTGATCACCGTCCCAATACAGACACCATAGGCAACTGCTTGCTGGATGCTGCCCATAAAACTGCTGTCACTGGCAACTGAGATGGGACCTATCAAGTTACTAAAAAGGTTGCTAACCAGGCCCTGCTCCTTCGCTTTCTTTGGCTCCCAGTTCAGAATTGGTGAAGAGGCAGTGGGGGGAGGGTTCATCTGAGTGGAGGAGCCTGAGCCTCAGGCTGGTGCCCACGCCCCAGCTGCAAAGGATAATGGCCCCACCTCATGGAACATGGGATTCCTCAGGCACACACCAAAATGAGGCTCAGATGCCAGGCAGCCAAAAAGAGTGACAAATGTCTAACCCTGCACCTCATTCGATCATCACATGTGAAGCTGTCGGGATGACTCTTATTGTCCCTCTTTTAGATGGGAGGAATGGAACCAGGGCAGCCTTTCTACCAACAAGTTGAAAGAAAGTAGGGAGAAAACCAAAGTCTTGCTTTCAAGTTTAAAATGAACAACTGCAGAAGCCTAGGGTAAGAAGAAATTGGTTTGGCTGCAGGTCACATAAAGAAGATCTCAGAATCTCTGCTTACTGCAAGCTTCACATGAACCCAGTTGAACAGGCTGCTGGCGTGGCCACTGCAGAGACTTATGGGCAGGACAGCGTCCTGGCCTCTGGGCCTGCCAGATTTCACCTGAGGTTGAACACTCTAGTCTTGCCACATATGTGCAGAGATAGGCTGTCATGGCGGCGAGGTTCTGTAACATCTGGTGTGTGTGCCCTGCTGCTTCAGAGGGCAGAACTGGGGCCCTTTGAAAGCCACAGGGGCCAGATACCAGCTCAACACCTGAAGAGCAGTGCAAAAACTAGACAGGCTGTCCCATGAGGTGGTGAGGTCCCCATTACCAGGGCATATAAGCAGAGGCCAGAAAGCCATCTGTCAGAAATTTTAGTTGAACTAGATGATGAATGCAGTCCCTTCTAACACCAAGATGCTATGATAAGCTTCCACTGTGTGCTAAACATCGGGCACGATATACAAAGTAGGATACCGCCTCCGCCAAGAGCCTCCTGGGGATCTACTAAACAAATCAATGACAAATAAAAGAGAAAAATGTGCATTCTTATTAGACCTCAATTATATGCAACAATCAAATAAAGGACCATTTTATACTCTACATGAGGAAAAACTTAAGGTAATGCCAAATGTCAGAAAGGTTGTGATAAAGCTAGAACATTCATTGGTGATTACGCAAAATGGGCACTACCCTTTTTGAAAGCAGCAGGGCAGATGGTATAAAAAAATTAAAAGCATGTTTAATCCTTCAATTTGATGACTCTTTGCTTGGAAATTTAAGGAATGATTTGTAAAAGGTAACTGCTATAAACTCAAAAATATTCATTAAATTATTATTAATAATAGATAAAAATTTTAAATAGAGGAGAGGTTAAGTATAGTGTAGTATATGAGGGAATATTAGGCCATCGTTACAAAGGGTGTTTATAAGGAATCGATGTTCCTTGAGGGCAAGTTTTCTGTCCTGTTCAGCACTGTAGCCCAAGCACTGTTTGGAACATAGAAATGTCTCATTAAATGTTTGTTAAATTAATGAGTAAACAAACAACTGGACAAAATAAAGTGAGGGGAAAATGCTTGTTATGTGTTACATTAAGGTACAGAACTAAAGTTATACCTAAAAGCTATGAGTTCCAAAATATAAAACATTACATACACATGTGCCCTAGGTATAGGCTGTGATGTGGGAAAATAAAAATTAGATCTTAGGTTTACATAGTAGGGATGATGTATTGTTGTTTTGACTCACTTAACATGTTTACTGAGTAACTATTATGTACTAGATACTGTTCTACATTTTGTGAGTATAACAGTGAACAAAGCAGACGAGGCCTCTACCCTAATGGAGAGCTTATTCTGGTGGGTTACCAGAAGGATGGGAGTGGGAGACAGACAGGCAATAAAAAAAAAATAAGAGAATGTATATATCAGATGGCTACTGAAAAAATAAAGCAGGAAAGGGGGATAGAGAGTGCCAGGAGAGAAAAGGGTGCCATTTTATTTGGCTGGCCATGAGCATATCTAGGGAAAGAGCTTCCAAGCAGAGGGAACAGCAAGTGCAAAGGCCCTGAGGCCAGTGTGTGCTTGGTGCAATCAAAGAATAGCATGGAAGTCAAGGAGCTACAGCAGAGAAAGTCTAGGGAACAACGCAGTGAGGCTAAAGGAGTCAAAGCACATGGTCTTGTGGGCCATCATGAGGACATCAAGGTTTGCACTCAATGACACAGAGAAGCTACCAAAGGAGTTTGAGCAGAGTTGTGACATGATGTGACTTAGGTTTAAAAAGAGTCACTCCTCTTACAAGAATATTTTACGGAAGTTTAAGATGAAAGGAATAATTTTCAATGATGGCCAGATTATCGTAACATTCAGGAACTGATTCACTAAACATTTTATGAGCACCTCTCTCATTTCAAGGGGCTGGACTATCAAGCCTATTTCAAGATTACAAGGACCTATCAACCATATAAAAATGTTTTTAAGTAATATTCTTTTTTAAAAAGATAGAGATTGCTTAAAGCAATTAACTGACTTTGTCCTTTTTTCTTTAGACATTATGGAGATAGTTTTTCTCAATTATAATAACATTTATTTAGAAGATGCACATTTCATATTCTATACCAAGTCCTATGATATCATTGCAAACTGAGCTGCTGCTTGGGAAATCCTACAGTTGGCTTCTTATTTGACTTGACTTAGATATCCCACGCCCGGCACTTCTGCGACATCACTCACAATCCTACGTTACTAATAGGAGACCCTCATGGGAAGTCTGAATGTGCTGGCAAGATTATTTGAAAAACTAATAAAATCCTTGTAATCCCTTTCAAGGATGCAGAAAGGAAAATGGCTGCATTTCAAATTCATGGCATTTCAAAGGCATGAATTAAGCTCTAAGTTCTACATTTGGAAAAAAAAAATCAACACAAGTTCTCTAATTCATGTTCTAAACTGAGAAAACAAATCATTGCTAAGAAATGAAATTTGCAAAAAATATTCAAATTTGTTTCTTAAACACATTTTCTAGTTGATATGCACATACTTAAATCTACAAACTATACCAAAATATAAATTACAGGAATCACTACTGCTGAACTTGGTTGATACAACTTCACCATGAAATCTGGAGTCGCTTTTTGGTTGGGTTAATTTTATTCCTAGACATTCTGCCTTTTAGGTATTTATAAAACTGATCATGTATAGAAGATGTTGACACAATATTTCTGTGAAAAATGTCTAAAAAAGCTCATTGCCTTTCTTCCTCCTCACCTTATGAGGAGGGTTTCTTACTGCCCCAATATCTTGGTCTGTGTGACACTCATATCAGAGGGGTCTGCACCCTAGGCCTCCTCCTTGCCATGCTCTCACTTCCCACTTGCTGGAAGAGTCGCCAGTAACCCATCCAACAAAGTTGCCTTTCAATCACACGACCTCCTCTGTCCATTCCAGCCACGCTGTACCACCCCTGCCCAGAGCTCCTCCATCTCTGATCAGCACTGCCTGCCCTCCCTGCTCTTCCCTGTCACCCACCATACCTGTCCTCTCACTCCACTAACAACCTTCCTATCCGCATTTGCCTACTCCATCCTGGCTTCACCTTCCTCTGGGAGGACCACCATTTCCATCTCTCTTGTCAGTATCTCCCAATCCCTTGCTTTCTTGTCTCCTGTGTCCAACAAAGCCCAGCCTGCATCAGCCTCACCAGTAGCCTCTCCATGCCTGATGGGAGGCTGGAGAAAGGGTTCAGGGCTGATGGGAGGCTGGAGAAAGCCCACAGCACCCACAGTCTCCAACTTCAGGAGGCCCTCACCCCTGCCCTGCAGCCTCTGTGGATCACTATTAGCCTTTTCTCTTCTTTTCCACAGCAGCCATATTGAACCTTTTCCTCTTTCTCCAAATTTCCCACCCCACCCCACCCCACCTCCTCACACTGAGCATATACCCTGGCTTACGACATCAGAGGAAAAGCAATGGCCATTGGGTGTGATCTCCCTCAATTTCCTGAGCCTACTTGCCTACATCCCTAACTCCTCTTTGCTACTCCCTCTCCCATCTTAGAGGGAAAGTGGGTCCTCCTCCTGCCCAAGAAACCCCTTGAACCCCCCCCCACTCCATCCTTCAATCCTCTCCTTTATCTCCAACTGTCCCTCTACTGGCTTCTTCCCATTATTATTTTTAAATGGCCCAATCTCTCCCGACTTAAAACAAAATTGTTCCTCAACTTATATTCCTTCTGGTTTTCTCTCTTCTCCCCTTCAAAAACAATCTACCCCCAAGAGTTGTCTACATCTACTCCCATTTACTCAGACCTACGCCCCTGCTACTCCACTGACCTTCACCTCTCCAAGGTCATCAGTGAGCTCTTTGTTGCTAAATTTGGTGTTTGTTTTTTCAGACCTTGGCTTGTCTGCACCATGTCACCCCACTTCTTCTCTTTGGCTTCCATGGCACGCCATTCTGTGATTTTCCTCCAATCTCTCACCTTTTCTTCTGGGCTCCTCTTCCTCTACTTGACCCCTACATGTTGGTATTTCCCAATGAACTTTGCTCTTTTCTTTGACCCTCTTTATTGAAGGATTTCACTCATTCCCATGGCTTCAATTATGAAGCCATTCCCATGGCTTCAATTTATAAACTGATAATTTGATAATTTATGACTGTATCTCCTGACCAGGTCTTTTTTGTAAGCTCCAAACCTCCTACTAGACATCTCATCTGGTCATACGACACTCAACTCATCTCCCCCTTCCTGCCTATTCCATATCTCAGTGGAGGGCACCACCATCCATCCACCTACTTGCCCATGGCAGAGACCAGGGCATCAGCTTTGACTTGCCCACTCTCCATGCCCTCAGCTCTTCACTCACAAAGTCCTCTGAATATTCACTTCCTTAATATAGTATTTTTTCGATCCACCCCTGTTTTCCACCTGCCACACTGGATCACTGTGGTGGCTTCCCAATCCACATCCCAGCCTCATCTTTTCCTGGCCAGGCCATTCTCCACAAACTCCCTAAACCTTTTCAAATTGTGCAAATCCTTAAAAGCCTCCACTATCTTTAGATTAAAGTTATATCCTCAGCCTAGTAGTATACTGGGCTCTTCAAGACCCAGCCCTGGTCAATCACTCCAACTCCTCAGAGTCTGAGATGTCAGTTAATCCCTTCCTTACTTAATTAGAAGACCTATGGAACTTCCTGAGACTTTTTCTCCCCCACTAAGAAGGTAGGAGGCTAGCACAATGTTCCCCTGGAATCTTTCACAACTTATTATAGCTTCTAAGTATCTAGAATTCCATTCATTCCTTTAGAGTTCTGTGCCTTAAAACCACCCCTAAAAAATGACAAAACAAATATATTGAGCATTTTCTCATATGAGTCAGGCCCTTTATCTCATTTTATCCTCACAACCCTGAGGAATACATCATTTCCATTTCACAAATGAGAAAACTGAGATCCAGAAAGATTAAATATTAAACAACCTAGCCAAAGTCATAAAACTAGGAAGAGCAGGAATGGGGATTTTAACTCAGATTACCTAGGACATTACCTCCTGCCTGTTTATTTGTAGTCGAACCAATTTCTGGTAATCCAAGATTTTAAAATGTGGAAAGAAACTACAGTTTTATAAATGCTTAATATTTCTGAAGTACTTTACATAAGACATCTCATTTATCCCTTACTATATTTTCAAATAAGCAAACTGTAGATCCAAGAAGGTAATCTGTGCAAGCTCACACAGCTAGTAAATAGGTTTGAATTTCTCCACCTTACCCTTCTTAGTAACCCCCTAACACTAATAAATAGCATTTTACAACTGAAGAAACAGGTCCAGCCCAGGGTCGCACATCTAATCAGAAGCAAAGTCAGGATGAGAACCCAGGTTTCCTTACTCTACTTGGTTGGGCAGGTCCTATGTTAGTCCCTAAGTGCTGGGAGAATTGTGGAACCCTGATTTTTTTCCTATTTATAACAGTTTACTTCTGAAGGGCTAAACTGACCTCCAAAGGGTTTCACCACTGACTGCAGGCAGGCCTCTTTGATAGCCCTCTGACAATACTCTGCTGATATTCTGCCAATGCCTGACTGGTCGCATGGTCCTCTCCCGACCTGCTTTGCCAACAGCCTCTGCTCTCACTGCCTCCACAGAATGAGGCACTCTGTGTTAGCACACATCCCATTCCCCCTGCCTCCTTGCAGTTTTCTCATCTTCAGTAATGAGGCCCCATCTGTTCACCCAGCTCCAGTTGCCTTCCCTCATGGTTTAGCCAGGATCAAAGCCCCTCTGCCATGCCTCTTAGAAGTCCTGTTAGTTCTTCCCTAAATGCCATCTGTTTTACTCATTCCCCCATCCTAGCCATCCCTCCCTGGATGTTACCAACTCAAGGATGACAGGGCTGCTTTCTCTCAGGCTCTGTCTCTTTGGTTTGAATTAGGTCCAGGTTAATAATCGCCCTGGTTACTTCCTTTTTGGTCATGCATTAATTATTCCCATATATTAATGCATTCTCCCCAGAATGTTGGAGGAAGAGGTGACAAAAGAAACGTGTGAATTAATCAGATCATCTAGCCAACACTAGAACTTTTAGTGGGGAAAGGCTCAGGAAAGATGCTACCTAGCAAGGTAGAACATCACAAATGGGGCTCTATAATGCTGAGCAAAGGGTTAAAAGAAAGGCAGGAATCCCAGGCTGTCTTACTTCATAACTGACAGGGGCAGCAGATCTTTCCCAGAAAAGGAGTGGGAGGTAGGGCATTTAGGCACAGGAAGAAGTAGGGCCAACAGCTCGAAATAGAGGAACATGAAGAACTGATGACATTTAGGGGAGCATTGACAGGAATAACAGGCATGAATCTATCAATCCCTAGCATTGTAGGATTGGAAAGGCCCTCAGAGCATTCAGGTAAAATTCCAACCCACCGTACAAATGACATAAACATTTCTTCAAGGGGATAACATCCCTCTAGTTGAACACCTCTGGCAATGGGAAATGCCCAACCTTAGGAAATCAGGATTTTGGAAGTATATGTGAATGAGGTTCAATTAAACTTCAATTCATTTTCAATTCAACAAACATCAATGTCTCAATATCTATTAAGTGCCTACTATGTGCCAGACACTATAGGCACTGGACTGTGTGAATAATATAGACATAGCCCCTACTCTATGAATCTTATAATCTAACGAGGAAGATGGGTACATAAACGTGCAAGTAGAATAGGGAAAATAGAGGGTGCTGCTTAAACACAGGGTGGGGAGCCTAACAGAGCCAGGCATCTAGGAAGTCTTCGCAAAACAGGCTGCATCTAGGCTGGGGCT
Source organism: Mirza zaza (assembly GCA_008750895.1). Lineage (NCBI taxonomy): Eukaryota > Metazoa > Chordata > Mammalia > Primates > Cheirogaleidae > Mirza > Mirza zaza. Next base: position 78,689 of record VSMD01134787.1, read on the forward strand.
TGAAGGGTGCTGAGGGGTTAGCTGAGGGCAGGTTGGAGCGGCCCACGGGAGTGAGAGAAAACGGGTGCTTAAGACTTCCCAGCTTCCAAAGAAATTCAGAGTGTTGCAAGAAGAAGGTGGAGTCCAGATATCGACGAGCCTTTCCAGCCATGCAGTGGGGTGTGGGCTTAATTCCAGGGGCAGTGAGAAGCCTGTGAAAGGTTTCAGGCAGGAGAAGCGCCCTCTGTCTGCTACGCGGTGGGGAGATGCTGCGGTATCCGGGGGTGGTTTGAAGGAGGCCAGGACCTGACATGGGAAGGCCCTGGTGGCACAAGGGATGACCAAAAGTAATGCCCTCCTCTATAACAAGATCGAGACAAAACCAAAGTGATAAAGTTCCTCCCTCACCTTTCCTGGGCAGGAACCAAAGCGGTTATCCCTAGGTTTGCCCCATCACAGCCAGGTGTGGTCAGGGGATGGCTCCTTGCCCCTCTTCCCAGATAGGAAAGCTGAGGCCCAGGGTCCCGCGGTAAAAATCGAGGAGGAAAAAAAAAAAATCGAAATGGCCTCCCAAGAAGCTGCCCGAAGTCTCGCACGATCCTTCGAGGGTCCTGCGGCCTGCCCCACTTCTCCGCCAACCATCCCCAACCGGCCGTCTTTGCTATAGAAACTGTCCTCCCGCCTTCCTCCGCGCCTCCATTTCTTCAATGGACCCTGGGAAATGCAGTGCGCCTCCGCCGGCCTGCCCGCGGCACGAGCCCACTCCTCGTCCTTAGAGGACTACAAGTTCCAGGAGGCCGTGCGAAAACGCCGGCCGTCTCTGGGGGATGTGGTCTTGACAGAGAGACCCAGGAACCAGCGGGCGGGGCCGCAGAGAGGGAGGACGACGCTCCCAATGGGCAGCCTTCTGGGCGGGGCCCGGGTCGCCATTGGCTACGGCGGCGCGGGGGAGGCGGAGCGGAGGAATGAAGCGCGGAGCTGTTCGCCGCTCCAGGTGCTGAGTCCGAGGGAGGCTCCGGATGCGAGAGCCGCGGTCTCCGCTGCAGCTGCCGCCGCCGCAGCCTCAGCCGCCGCAAGAGCCGGAGCTGTGAGGAGCCGGGACCGTGAGGAGCCGGGAGGAGCTGGGTGCGCTGCCGGGCGCTGACCGCCCTCCCGACCGCCGTCAGAGGTCGGTGCTGCTGAATTCGCTTTTGTTTTATTGGGGAGGGGCTGGACTGAGGCGCGAGGGGACCTGGGGAGTTGATGGTGGGACCTGTTCTCGCTGCTCTCTAGACCATCTGTCCGGGACAGCTGCTGACTGCCCCCAGGCCTCCGGTGGCCCGGCGCCTAAGGTCGGAGCAGCTTGGGTTCGTTTTTGCTTTGTGGTGGAGAGAGCTCTTGAGCGTGAGGGGCGAGGGCTGGGGGACCCCCGTCTCTCCTGGAAGAGCGTTCACGCTGGGAGCCTCCCTCCCCCGTGCCTGGGGACGAGGCTGCTGGATTACCGAGCATGGGAGGGGTGTTCTGGGATGGGAGGTTCAGAGGCGGGGGGGCCCTTCCCCACAACACCTCGGCTGCTTGAGCTTACAAAGGGGTCTAGTGGTGATGGCTGAGATCTCGGACTCCTCCCCTCACTCAGACCCTCCTGGGGTTATTGAGCAAGGGCTGCTGGGGGTAAGGAAGACCCTTCCCCATGCCTCCTCCGCCTGCAGCCTAGGGTTCTGTCGAGAGGAGGATCGAGGATAAGGATGGAGATGGAGGACTCTTATCCCTCCGACTTGGACCCTCCTAGGTTACTGGGGGAAGGGACTGGAATATGAGGAGGAAAGGGCTGGGAGACCCCTCCCCACCCTGCTCGGAGTCACTGGTAAAGGAAAGCACTGATTGCGCTCGGAATCCTCTGCACTCGTCTTGCGCCTAAGATCGGAGTGGCCTGGGTGTGGGAGGTGGTGTGGGGGGAAGTAAGAGGAGCTGAGGGACTCCTCCCCACCTCTCTCCACCTGGACCTTATCTGCCAGGCCCTCTGTACCTGGACCCAGGCCAAGGGATCCGACTATGAGTCGAGAGGACCATCCCTACCCCACCACGCCTCGGGGACCGCAGCGGGAGACCAGCCGCAGACGGGCATGGGCGGGGCGGGACAGGGCAGGTCCCCTCTCAAGCACCCAGGAGCTCCAGGCAGATGCCCCCCACACCTGCAGATTCCCGGGTGCTGCTCCGCTCCGTGCAGGGCACGCCCCAAGTCAGGGCATGGGGACCTGGGTCTGGGACGCGCCGAGGCAGTTCTGGGCGCGGGGCTTTCGCGTTTGGCACAGGCATCCGCGAGAGGACAAAGCGGCGGTCGCCGCACTGGCAGGCCTGCGCCGCGGGCTGGGCGGGGGGCGCGGCCAGGGGAGGGGGGGCTTCGGGCGCGGCGCGGGTAGCTTCCACGGAAACGTGCCAGGAGCAGGGCGGGAGACAAAGCGCTCTTGCTCCTCACCGGCCAGCGCAAGCTGGGATGGAAAATCCCGGGGAAGCGGCAGCGGAGCTGGAGCAGGGCACTATGCCCCACACCCTTCTCTTTTCCTGAACCCTCTACACTAAGGCTAACTCAGTACCCGGGGTTCCGTGTGCCCTATGACGACCAGGGCCCCTTCTGGGAGGATTCAGGACCTGTGGCCACGAGGACAGGGCACAGGCGGGGGCTCCACCTTGTGCGAGGGGACTGGGGTTCAAGGGACATGAGTGGGCCAGGGACTGGATGAGCATCCTGACTGGACCTTCCCACACCCCATCAGCCATACTAGGTCAAATTTGGTTCTGGGACAGGGATGTGTTTAAGTGTGTGAGGGTTTGCACAGGTGATGGTGCAGGTCAGAGTGTGGGTGTGAATGCGTGTGCTCCAGTGTTCATGTGTGTGTCATGGCTGTGTGTGTGTGTGTAGACAGCAACCATTTACTGCTGGGATTTGATGTTGGGAGGAGCAGGGAAGTCACCCCTTCAACTCTCAAGCCACAGTAATGCCCTAGAGTCAGAGTGGATGTCCTTAGGGCGGAGGCAGCTTCAGGCTACCTTGCATTTATCCTGCATACCTGGGTATTCACAAGTATGTGGAGCTTTCTTCAGCCCTTCAGGTCTGCCCTAAAAGACTCTCCAGTGCCCCGCCCTGCCCTGCCCTCAGAAACTATATCCTGATACACTGGGGTGCCCTGAGGATCAGAATTCTGCCCCCTCCCCCACCAGCTGCCAAGTGAGGTTTTGGGGGGATCATCAACAGAATCATTTATGATGTGAGTCGAAGATTGTGTGTCAAGGCAACTTTTGTCACTTTGGCCTCCATGTCTGGAAGGGCCATGGGGCTAAGGTTGCTGGTCAGTCACAGATGGTGTCTCAGAAATACTAGTACACTCAGAGAGAGGACATGAGGGTAACTGAGATATCACTACAGGGTAATGCCACTAGAGGATGAGCACAGCCCTCCCAGAGCTGCCCACCCCCACCCAGCAAGTGACTCCAATTTCACAGCACTTTTATAGCAAAGGTACTGTGTGGATTCGAGATAATCTCCACAGAGCTCTCCTTCCCATTGGATGAGGGGCTAGATTGTGGCTAGCAGAACAACAGAAAGAGCAGGTACCAGACAGTGGAGCTACCATCCAGCCCAGCCTGCCTGGTCCGGTCCTCACAAGTATCCATTGTCAGTATCCACAGCGACCTCTGCTGGGAGGAAGTTAAGCCACGGTGCAATTTGGCAACTAACACTTCCCCATGGTGGGCTCAGAGTGGGTGTGGGCATTGTTAGGTAAAACCACAAACCTTTCCATCTGGGGGTTCCCCGCCTACCTTCAGAGTCCTGAGTTGACGTTCTTCTCTGCAATTCCTTTAGGCTAGTTTGAACAGTGGAACTGCTGCTGTCTTTGCCCCTGTGGAAATGTTTAAAGGCGGCCTGAAGGCCTTTGTTCAAGTTTCTGTCCATTTGAGGGTGGACATCAAATCCATTTTTGACGACAATGCATGGAAAACATTTATCAAGCTCAGGGAAGTTCAGGCATCTTTCTGGTCTCTCCCTCTACTTCTAATATTGCCTTCCCCCCTTTCCTATTCCATGTTTATCCTCTTCTCTTTCTTATTATTATATTAGTCAATAACATATTTTTCAGAGACCAACCCTCTTTTCCTCAATAACAATATGGCCCAGAAAGTACAGACATCTGGAGACTATTACTAAAAGCAAAAATCTGGCAAACACTGGCTCTTCCAATCCTAATGACAGGAATGAGGGAGATGGATGAGACATACTGAGTCCTAAATGCCCACTTGGGGACATGTGTCTCTTCTTCTGGAGTTACTCTGAAGGGATTTCATGCAGTCACAAAATCTTTAGAGCTCCTCAAAGGAAAAAAGGTATTTAAATACCTGGTATTGTTCTTACTTTGGCATCCATGTGATTTGCATTGAACTACGTGACTCAGTATCATAAAGTAAAAATAGGACTTAATCTCTTCCTTGCCTGTTCAGAAGGTGACTGCATATGGTGTGTTGTGCTCTGCATTGGAGAGTGAAAAGCTAAATTACCTCATAAATTGAACCACCTGCTTATTCTGATTAGAGAATGGTGCTTAACATCACCTACAGGCAATAACATTATTTTATGTTTTTTTAAATTCATACCTGAATCTTTGTCTTGTAAAACATTTCCTCACGTTCATCCATTATTACTTTTACTTGAAATTAATCAAGAATGTTTAATCCTTGTACTGAAGCCAACCAAATTAAATATCAGCAGATACAGGAAGATGTGGGTGGTGTTTCTGTTCTTTTTGGGCTCAAAAAAAATTCTTGGAGTTCATAGGAAAGAAGAAAAGGGCCTTAAGATGCAGTAAATCTTGTGGGTGGAGTTACGGCTTTCTGACGAGAGGCTCCTTAGAAATTTCCAGGAGGGCTGGTCATGTTGAAAAATCTGAACATGCATGCAAGTGGCAACATGCTGGGAGTGAGACTGCAGTCCCTGGGATTCCTAAACCCCTGCACTAATGCAGCCTTTCTGGAAAATTTTTCCAAGTCCCTCCTGCTTCCTCAGGCAGCCAACTGAGTTGCTAAGAAGTGGAGCTGTCCAAGGTTCTGGAGCACTGGCCTCAGCCCCCCTGTTGGGGAGGGAGGACTTCAGGGCATGGAGCAGAAGCAAGAGCTGAGGGCCATGGCCTCTGTGAGAATTTCCCCAAAGCTGATCACAGAAAACAACAACATGAAAAGAGCTGTGGAGGCAATCCTGCATAAAGAATTACGAGCTAATAATAAGAGGAAAATTTTCTTGAGTCAGGCTCTTCACATGCAAGAATGTATTTAATCTTCACAGTCCTATGAGGTAGGTGGCGGCGTTATTCCCACTTTCAAGATGAGGAAATAAAGCTTTGAGAGGAAAAGGGATTTCCCAAGGTCATACAGAAAGGGCAGAGTTTAGGTTCCATCCTTAAACTCCAGAACCTCCTCCTTACCACTGTTTTTTCTCGATTGCTATTATAGAAACAAGATCGAAGCACTGGACTATCCTATATAAGGCTCTAGTATTCTAGAGGCATTTGGGACCAACTAGGATTCAGACACAAATCACAAAGTCTTTTCAAGCTGAGCAAGGATAGTGCCACCCACTTTACATCTTATTCTGGCAAAAGGTTTGTTACCCAAACTTGGGTTACTAAAGAAGGAAGAGGGCAGTGTAATGATCCTCATAACCAATTACCCAGGCTTTTTGTTTCCAGAGTGGAAAATTTTCACAGGAAGCCCAGCCCGGATGGCAGCAAAGTATTGTTATTGGTTTTCCCCCCCTTTTTAAGAAAGGAAGAAAATAAATGTCCTATGAGGAGACTGTTATTATTTGACAAAGAGTGCACATAGAGCTAAAGAAATAGGGCTTATTATTTTCTAGCATCCTGTTTGAAAGCTGAAGACATCTGGATATTATTAAGAGATTCCCTCTACCTATTCCCACTCTCAGATTTTCACAGCAAAACCTCTAACACCTAAATAAAAGTTTCACTGTTGTGGGCCTTAACATCACATTCCTATCCTTATGTCATCCCAGCCAAAGCTCTACCTTCATATGTGGCTGCAAGACTCTTGAGGGTGGACAGGTTTGGGGCTTGGTGGACTTCAGACCACATGTCCTCTGGTCCCCGTAAGATGGCCCCAATCTTGACACACACACAGGGGCCTGTTCCTGAGAACTCCCCATTTAGTAACTATAGGTTTGGGTATCTAAAGGGGTAAGAGAGGAATAGACTTGTGCTTTTTCTCCTCTCCTTGGGCCTCAGTCTGCACAACACCCAGAAAGGCAGCCTGGCCGGGTGTGGTGGCTCACGCTTATAATCCTAGCACTCTGGGAGGCCAAGGGGGAAGGATTGCTTGAGCTCAGGATTTTGAGAGCAGCATGAGCAAGAGTGAGACCCCGTCTCTACTAAAAATAGAAAGAAATTAGCCAAACAAAAATAGAAAAAAATTAGCCGGGCACGGTGGCATGTGCCTGTAGTCCCAGCTATCTGGGAGGCTGAGACAGAAGGATTGCTTGAGCCCAGGACTTTGAGGTTGCTGTGAGCTAGGCTGATCCCATGGCACTCTAGCCCAGGCAAGAGAGTGAGACTCTGTCTCAAAACAAAAAAAAAAAAAAAAAGAAAATGCCTCACATTGAACTGGGTCTCCATTCCGTTTTGAGTGATTCCCTCCCCTTCCAGGCTGGGGCTTTGCAGAGCTCTGAGGAAAGGAGCAAAGGCTGCTATTGCTTTTCCCGAGGGCACTTGCAGGCCAAGGACCCAGTTCCCCATCTGGGTCTGCTCTGACTCATATGACCGCAGACAGATTTGATTGTTTTCTTATTTAGAGTCATTAATTAACTCTCCTCAGCATCAGAACAGCATGTAATAGGAGGGAGGCCATTTGTGAGGGTCTCTATGAAGCCATGCCCAGGGCTGAGTACCATCTCCTTTGCTAATAGGATCAGGAAATGGTTTTAATCCTGGCTATAACCCTTCAAAAAGCTTAGATTGTCAAGATTTCAGTCCAATATGAGAAAGGAAACAAAATTAATTGCTAAGGCTGCTATAGTTTACTGGCAAAAAGTGGGAGGCCCAGGGATCCCTCAAAGGAAGACTAGATTTTAAGTCATTCAACAAACATTTCTTGTGCCTGCAATGTGCCAGTCACAGAATTGGGTATGGGACACAACCCCAACATGGGGTAAGTCCTGTCATAGAGAAATCTTGAAAGGAATGAGGAAACAAATGTAGAAACCCTAAAAAAGGTGTGTGCTATAAATAGAGTTTCAGAAATGGAAAAACCCTTAATAATCATAATCCATGATGTCTCTTATAAGACGATGAAAGAGGATGAGGGAAGTCGAGGGTTGCTTTGGCCACAGCCCTGGTTAGTAGCAAAGATGGGGCTTAGAACCCATGTTCTATAATGCCTAAAGCATGTTCTTTCCACTGTCCTAAATGGTTGCTCTGTTCATTAAATTATCTAAAGGGCATATTTCCATTAACATAGCTTTCTTTGACCCAATATAAACCCAAATTTAAAATTGAAGCAGAAACAAATAGATAAAATAGAACAAAATGTCCATCTATATCTGTGTTGTCAAATATGGTAGCTACTGGCCACATGTGACCATTGAGCACTTGAAATGTGGCTAGTCCCAACTGAAATTTGCTGTAAGTATAAAATGTTAACCAGATTTCAAAAAATTAGTATGAAAAAAGAATGTAAAATATCTCAATGATAATATTGACTCCAGTCTGAAATAATATTTTGGATATATGAGTTAAATAAAATATATTATTAAAATTAATTATACTTATATCTTTCTACTTTTTTTTTATTTTTTGAAACAGAGTCTCGCTTTGTTGTCCAGGCTAGAGTGAGTGCCATGGCGTCAGCCTAGCTCACAGCAACCTCAATCTCCTGGGCTCAAGCAATCCTCCTGCCTCAGCCTCCCAAGTAGCTGGGATTACAGGCATGTGCCACCATGCCTGGCTAATTTTTCCTATGTAAATTAGTTGGCCAATTAATTTCTTTCTATTTATAGTAGAGACGGGGTCTCGCTCTTGCTCAGGTTGGTTTCGAACTCCTGACCTCGAGCAATCCGCCTGCCTCTGCCTCCCAGAGTGCTAGGATTACAGGCGTGAGCCACCGCGCCCGGCCTCTTTCTACTTTTTTAATGTGGCCACTAGAAAATGTATAACTGTATATGTGCCTTACATTTATAACTCACATTATATTCCTACTGGACAGTGTTATTCTAGAGTGTTCCCATTTAGGGAGACATTTTCTTTATAAACTGAGGGATTTAGCAAAGTAGGTCTGTAATCAATTAACCTGGGATTGAATCCTAGCTCTGTCATTTGGGCTGTGTGACCTTGAGCAAGTCATGCTTCTGTTTTCTCCCCTGCAAAATGGGGATGACAATAGAGCCTGCCTCCTAGGTTATGAGCTAAATCACTTAGAACAGTGACTGGTCCACAGTGAGTGTTCACTTAATGTTAACTATTGTTATCAACAGAAGAGGCTTATACAATTTTACAAGATGGGGCAACAAGGCAGGAGAACAAGCGGACAATTTTCAGATAAATCAAGCAAAAAGATTACTAGTTAAAGCATGATTGAAAACACTTGCTAAGTATAAACTCATGTATTACCATAATGTGGCCCCTATTTTCAGGCAGATAATGATGCTGAGGAAAGATATCAAGCCATTTACATAGCATACAATAAACAAATTAGCTAACTGCATTATGCACAGGTCTTGACTTCTGCTAATGGGTTGAGGAAGAGGATGATTAGAGGGTACTTGTACCAGATAACTCAAAACCTCTAAGTCTCTTAGACTCCAAGATTCCTCAGGGAAATGAGAGCCTTGTGCTCTGGGAGAAAGATTCTAGACAGGAATCAGACATACCCAAGATCAAAGCCACTCATTGGAGTTGGTCAAGACATTGAGTCTCAGTTTCCTCTTCTGTAAAATGGAGACAGTACCAACTCTCACAGCTTGCTGTGAAGATTAGATATTGAAAATAAAATATCTGGTAAATAGTAGGAACTCAACAAATAGTAGTTATGACTAATGGGATTTCAGGTGTTTTTTAATAGAGAACTCTCTGTTCTTTAATAGAGAATTTGCTGTTCAGAATCTCCAGAGCCTTTCCTATAATTCCACTGCTTCATTCCCCATCTTTGCTCAGTCCCTGAAAGGGTTGAAAGGACAGTTTCACCTGATTATGTGTGTCTACACCAAAATGGAGGGTCTTGGTAGCTTTGGGCACACTATACAATCTTGCATGTTCTTTGCTGTCCAATTAACACACGGAGATTCTTTCCCTGAGATAATGAGGCAAGCCGCAAAATGGGCATTGTTCTCCATTATGTTTATCCTCAAGTTCTGCCCTTGTGTTTAGAGAACTTTATGTGCAGCTTTGCTTTAAAAAGAGGGGACCTAAATCCAGAAGCCGAGCCCAGGACCATGTTCTCCTGCCCCCCAGGGCAGGCCCAGCTCTGAGGGGCACATTGTTGCTGTCCTTGACCATCTCTTCCTGTTCTAAAAGTTTGCCTTCTGGAAAGAAGATGACCAGAGAAATATATGTATATTAGATTAGTCTCACAGGAAGTGTTTTAGCAGGGGAGAAACTTGGTCAGATTTCCTGGCTCAAAGTGCGGTGGGGGGAATGAAGTGGGGAAAAGTCTGGAGGTAGGCTCACCCCTGGTTCTGTTGACAGGACCCATACTTCTAGGAACCAAGTACCAGTGCTGTGTTCTTTTGGGATAGTCTGGCCTTGAAATGCACATTTTCTCACTCATTCATTCTTTCATTCCTTCAGTAAATGCTGAACAGTGTATTGCTGGGCTGGGTTGTTTTGAGAATCCTTGCTGGGAGGAGCCAGGGGTTGGCTGGGGAGCAGAGAGATGCCCATGAGTGAATTGGACCAAGGAACAAGGGCGGAAGGAACTACAGGAGGAGGGTTGGCTATGGCAGAGACAAAGCTGTGGATCCCAACCAGACAGACTTGAGTTTGAATCAATCTCTTTTTCACTACCAAATGTGTGGCCTCGGGCAAGTGCTTTAACCTTTCTGAGCCTCATTTTTTTCATCTGGGGCAATAAAACCAACTTTTCCTGGTCTGTCATGGAAATTACATGACAACATATAAGACAATGCTTAGGGGTAATACTAATCTTCCTTTAGTGAGTGCTTATGGTGGGTGAGGCATTGTGCTCAGCAATTTATATGTGTATATGAGCACCATTATTATCCCTATTTTATAGCTGAGGAAGGCAATGCTCAGGGACTTTAGGTAACTTGCATAGACAGTAAGAGGACCAGGACCCCAACCCAGGCAATCTGACTGCAGAGCCTTGGTCTTAATCACTGGGATCACTGCCTCTCAGGTTCAAAGTCAGCAGGAACCCGGTAACTATTATTTTGAAGGATGAAGAGGTGATTTGTCGTTCAGCTTGTGGAGAGGTCTTCTGCCTGGTCTTTAAATGTGGGTACAACATTGGAGGGGCTTTGAGGAGTGGGGTAGGGAAGGAAGGCAAGAAAAAACTGTGATCAAACGAACAGGGGTAGGAATGCCACTGGCATGTTCTGGGGGTACTGAAATGGAGGAGAGTTGCTGTAGGAAATGGATGTTTGGAAAGCCTTGAATGTCAGGCTAAGAAGTGTCAGAGTGCCAAAAATGTTCATAGGCAAAGAAAGGGATATGGAATCTGAAACCATGAATTTGGGGCATCTCACTGAATTGGGGCATTTTGTTGCAGTGTTGAGTGTGCTCACCAAGCATCTCAAAGCCAGAGCCTGTGGAGGGCGTGGCCAGATAGTACCAGGGTCCAGCATTCCTGCCAGTACTCTACTTTTCAAAGAATTTGCATGCTGTTTTCTCTCATTTGGACTTCACAAAAGCCCTAGGCAGAAGAAGGGTGGCAGGTCTGCTACGAGGATTGCTGCCTTGTCAAGTGTCAGGCAGAAAAGACTGCTGGACAGTACAGATGCCAAGCACAGCTACAGTGCCCAAACCCAGGTAAAAGCTTAGGAGAGGTCTTCTTGGTAAGGGAGGAAGCAGATTTGCTCCCTGGGCTGAGACCTTTTCCCTGTGCTTTGGGAGGCAGACAGTATTATCCTTTGGTTCATGATTCCCCAGTGACACCACTGAGTGGCTGCCTCCCAGGGTGGCTGCTGTGAGGGCGTGAGTCAAGGTTATTGCAAATGCCATAGCCCTTTCTGGATGTAGCACCCAGCAGTGAGTGGCCCCCTCCCATGCAGAGAGCTTGTTCCACAAAAGGAGATTTTTCTGGACTTGCCATATTGAATTCATTCTGTTTATTTCTCTGTAGGCTGCAGGGGCTGAAAACCAAATCCCATCCTCCTCAGGCTGGTTAGAAGGAAAATCTATCTTTTCTAATGGCTGCAGTTACAATCTACACCAGATTTCTCTCCATGGCTACGCTTGTAATGACAATGGAAAACAAAGGCAGGAAGGGAGAGGGGCATGAACACAGCACTTCTTCCAAGAGGCACCTGCAATTCTGTGGAGGACGCAAGGCAGTGGGGAGGTAACTTTCACAGCTATGAGAGAGTCCCTTGATGAGTAAAAGAGTTTTGATGTGCAAAATGATAAAAGAAGATAAAAGAGATCATGGTGCCTCACTGTGTTTTCTTTGAAGAGTCATGCTAGGATTCCAGATGCTCTCCAGAGTTCTGGAAGGATGAATACAAGGGTGGGGAAGGCCTCGAAGATTTTGACAAGTTGTCGTGGGATAAGTGGCTAGTGATTGTAAATGCATCACAAATGAGAAATGACAAACACTTGGATATGGAATGTTAAGGGCTCATCTGGCCATTGACCCCCCATAACAATGTGTGTCAACACATGCTGAATTCAGCAGGGTTGAATGGTGACTTCTGAAGAATAAAATCAAGTTAGGAATAGGAACCAGTCAGAATAACAATAATAAAGGCACCGAAGTTTGGAATGGTTGGGCATCAAAAAGCAGGGCAGTATGGTTACTTCAGAGCTACGTCATGAGCCAGGCCTCTTTTACCTGATTGTTCAGACCCTAAGGCTCTGACATACCAATTCTTTGACATTTCTATGATGAGCTCCCAGCACAGGGCCTGGCACACAGTAGGTGTTCAGCAAGTGTTCATAGCTTGCTCACACACCTGGTTCCCACTCCGTGTTAAGTAAGCCCTGTGCCAGGCAGTGGAGAGATGGAAATGAATGAGAAACAGTCCCTGTCCTCAGGGAATTAGCCAATTCTAAATTAGAACAAGCTGTGCAGTGTAGGAAATATGCAAATGAATATGGCCACCTCATGATATTCCCTTCTAGGTGCTTCCTCCTGCCTCTGGAATAACATAACCAGGTGAGGCAAATGGGGATTTTATAAATGCTGCCAGCCTTATCTCACATCATGTCTGAGCAGGCCCAGCTGTGGAACCTGGGGTAGCAGAGCAAAGGTAAAGGAGGCACAGGCTGATGTATTGCGGAAGCTTGTTGCACGCGGTGAAAATGGTTTTCCTACATACTTATTTGAAAGACCGGCTCTTGAGACCATTTGCCTGCAATTAGAGCATGCTGCCACAAGGGGCACCATGAAGCAGTGTGGTTCAAGCAGCCATGCTTCCCACAGGCGTGGTAACTGAGCAAAGTACAGTTTTTCAGTGGTTAATCTTCAAAAGAACAGAATTTTAAATTAGTTGATCATAAAGGAATTGCACACTTAATAGGGCCAAGCCATGGTAACCTATACACACACACACACACACACACACACACACACATATATATGGGGGGAGAGAGGGAGAGGGAGAGAGAGAGAGAGAGAGAGAGGAGAGCTGTGAATTCATCAACATTTATGTAACAAAATCTATTGTGTGCCTACTATGTACAAAGAAAAACACAAAGTCTCTGCCCTTAGGTACTCAGTCCTCCAAGGAAGACAGACAGAGGCAGATAATTACAGTGCAGCAAGATACATGGTATAATGGAGAGAGGAGCAGAGACCACTAGGAACATAGAGGGGTGACTAATTCTGCCAGAGGGAAAACATACACACACAGTCTTGTGTGTTGGGTCTAGACGGTAACCCCTGAGTCAGAGGATTTACGCCAACACACACAGAAGGGGAAAAGCCAATGTGTTGGAGTACTTTGAGTTGCTATAAGGAATTCAGATTGGTCTGTCGAGTGACTGGACATATAACTTATGTCTCTCTAGACCTCAGTTTCCTAATCTGGTGCTCTGCGGGCTTGGTAGTGGCCATCCTGACCATCTTAGCTGGAGCAGCATGAAAGTTACAGCAATGACTTTGATCTCCAGTGACCAGCCCTGGCCTCGTCCCCACGACAAGGCCTCCTTGGCACCTGTTTGGACCCTGGTGGTGCGACCTCTTGATCATGACTGAAATGTTCCAAGGGATCACAGAGGATCAGCTATGATTCTGGCCCCAGAGGAACTTGGTGTTTGTGAGGTGTCTGCCTTTGGTGTCCAGTGGAAATGGTTTAGCTCTCCCGAGGAGCTGTTTGGTTTTAGCACTCTCCCCAGGCACCAGGCTGGCCCAACCATAGCGCTGACCACTGCACACACTGCCCTGCCTCCTCCTCACCAGCAGGTCTTCTGACCTGTGGCCTGTCCCTGAGGCTACTCTCGGGAAAGTCTTGGCCCAGTCGAGCAGAGGACTGCTGGCAGCAGGCCAATACCACCCCTGCCTCTCAGGCCCCTCAGAAGACAAGACCCTACCTGGCCTGTATCTCTCTCTGGAGACCTTCGTGGGCCCTAGCAGGCTATCTCCCCCCCACCCCCCAAATAAGCCCCTACCCTGCCTTTCCAAGGCCCCAGCCCTCCCTAGAATTGGCAGCTCTGTGTTAGAGGATATACAGGAGCAACCATCTTGAATAAATGAAAAAAATACTAGACTGTTTAAATTTAAACAAACCATTTAAAGCTGCTAATTGCCCTGTAGAGAGTTTTAATAGACGATATATTAGACCAATACCTGGTTAAGAGAGCAGACAAATGGAGGCATTGAAAAAGCCCTCACTGAAAGTCCATTTACAAGTCTTAAAACAAGATCTTTGAAAATAATCTGTGCCGGGCGTGGTGGCTCACGCCTGTAATCCTAGCACTCTGGGCAGCCGAGGCGGGCGGATTGTTTGAGCTCAGGAGTTTGAGACCGGCCTGAGCAAGAGCGAGACCCCGTCTCTACTAAAAAATAGAAAGAATTTAGCTGGACAACTAAAAATATATATATAAAAAATTAGCCAGGCATGGTGGTGCATGCCTGTAGTCCCAGCTATTTGGGAGGCTGAGGCAGCAGGATCGCTTGAGCCCAGGAGTTTGAGGTTGCTATGAGCTAGGCCGACGCCACTGCACTCTAGCCTGGGCAACAGAGTGAGACTCTGTCTCAAAAGAAAAAAAGAAAAGGAAAGAAAAGAAAATCCGTGTGCCCAGGAAATTTCACACCTGAGACTAATAGGCCCTGAGCCACCTGTCCAGGTCAGAGCCAACTTAGGTCTCCTACTTCCCCCCCCCCCCAATCCCTCCTCTCTCTGCAGAGAGCTCATCCCTGCCAGCTAGGATCTGATCTACTCAGGCTGCCTGACGGTGACAACATTTCCTGCCTTGCCCACCACTACCACAACCTCCACCAAACACACAGCACCCTCTGACCAGGACCTGGATGGTCCCTTCATCTTGCAGGAAGCACTAGGGCACATCCCAGGAGTGGCCTGCCAGCTCTCCTGCTCCAGGCAGGCAGGACTCCCTTCCTGGAGTTAGCAAACAAAGAGAAATCAACATAGGGCCTTTAGAAACCATTCTGCAGAGGATATCTCCACCAGAGGAGATGAGGACAGGCTGAGATAAGCAGAGCTACTTAGAAACTGAACAAAGACAAATTAAAACATTCATTGGAGGCAATAGAATGCAGATCAGTAGAGTGAGAAACAAGATGTCTCCCTTCCAAGTCACTGCAGAAAAGAAAAGAAATCAGGAGCTATGGCTCAAAAGTCAGAAAAGAAAGGAAATGCAGAAAACATAAAACAAGATGACAGGAGGCCGCCCGGAATGGTTATGACAATAAACGTAAGCATTGACATTCCCTTGTTAGAAGACAAAGGTTCCCAGATTAAATTAATACAAGAGACTCACCCCAAATTAAATGGCTCCTAGGTAGGCAAAGCTATCACAGGTAAATGCAAACAAAAGAAAAAGCGTGAGTGGCTATATCAGACAAAGCACAATTTAAGGCAATAAGCGTCAAGCAAGATAAAAAGGGTAATTTTATATTCATAGGAGCAATTGTGAAAGCATAACTGTTCTGAACATTTGTACACTCAGTACTTTAGCATGGAAATACAGGAGGCAAAATCCGTTACCATTAGAAATACAAGAAGAATCTGGCCAAACGACAGTTGTGGGCATAAATTTACATACTACTTTCAGTCTCTGATGTCAAGTAGCCAAAGCATATACAACAGAAAGGACTAATAGAGTGAAGATTGAATTAAAAGGTGGGTACTAAATATGCCAGTCTGGATGATGTTTGCCATGTTTTAAAAGCCATAAATTGATGCCTGTGTTATAAATGTTAAATTTAGCACACATTTATATATACGGTATAATTATAATTGCATTTTTAAACCCCTAAACCACTGAAAAGCCACTGAAAGAAAATATACCCAAATGTTAACATTTGGTGTGTTTAGAAAGGTTGAAATTTAGGTCTTTAAAATTTTTCTTTCCACATTTTCTTCCAGTGGTCTTTAATGATTATATATATTCTATGACTTAAAAAATGAACTGGAAAAACAAAAAAAATAGAGTAAGACTCATCCCCATAGCATAGGGTTTAGAATTTCCAAGATTTGAGACCATACATTCATGGGGCACTCATGTGGAGATTTCACAAACAAGGGCAGCAGACAGGAATCCCAGCAGGCACACAAAGCTAGGACTGGCTGGCTCTTCCAGGGCCTCCTGGGTCAATCCCTGCCTGAAACCCTCTGTTCGCCCCATGGTAGTACATTCTCCCAACTCAGCTCCCACCCCTCCTGCTGTTACATTTTCCACCCTTTCATCCACTACTGGCAGCTCCAACGTGGTTGTTCTGAGACATTCCTGGGTCTCTTTGCTTACCCCTCAGCCACTCTTACACAGGGACATAGCTCCCCTCTGTAAGCTAAGGACTCCCAAACTCATCTCTGGCCCAAAACTCATCTCAGGGTTCAAAGGTGTACATCAGCCTGCAGACTGGACAACACCCTATAGATGTGGGGCAGGATGGTGGACGTGCCCGCAGTGAAGCCCCTCGAAGCACATGAGGGTGGGACAAAGGGACTGGGTGGTGTGAACCAGGGATGCCCCAGAGGGTGGTGACGAGAGCATGTGGAAAAAATCAGAATAAATCATCACCTTGAGGATGGCTCACTCTGTGCCATCTGAAAATGAAACCTGTGGCTGTCTCTGACATACAGGGTTAGGAACTGTGGGTATTGCAGTAGTCAAGAAAAAAAAAAACAAAGTCAAATTTTAAGAACCAGGCCCAGGCTTTCCTGGCACTTGGAATGCTCACCCAGTACTCCCCAAATTTTCTTCTGCCCGCTACACCCAGCCAGCCCTCCCCCAGTCCCATGGACACCCTCTGCTCCCCCACTGAGATCTGATGGTCAGTGGTTTCCGGTCTGGCCTCCTCACTTCTCAGGGCAGAATAGAAAGTCTATAAATTCCCTGAAGTTTAGAACCTACAAGTAAAACAAGTGAGGATGAGATCAGGTTTTTAGCCCACTGATGTGGAATGTTAATTTAAAGGCTTTTATAACTACAAGGTACAGTCTCTTTTGAAAAGGGCAAAAATAAACGTAAGTACTAATTCAAAATGTATATTCTTATCAATTCCAGCTCTAAGTACATACTCTCATTGGAAAGTAAATTACTTTAAGAGAGCTTTCTAAAATTATTACATATAATTTCTCTTATATCCCTAGGTCTGAATTGCTATCTAGTTACCATTTTATTTTGATGGCAAACATGCATGAAGCCACTCCTTGGAAAAACGGTTTCATGAAATACTATGCAGCTATCTGGTTTTGGAGAAATAAAAGATGCTGCTAAGTAACCTCTAGGAAGTCACTTAATTTTTCCAATTCACAACCTCCTCTTTTTTTTTTGAGACAGAGTCTCACTTTGTTGCCCAGGCTAGAGTGAGTATTGTGGCGTCAGCCTAGCTCACAGCAACCTCAAACTCCTGGGCTCAAGCAATCCTGCTGCCTCAGCCTCCCGAGTAGCTGGGACTACAGGCATGCGCCACCATGCCCGGTTAATTTTTTCTATATATATTAGTTGGCCAATTAATTTCTTTCTATTTATAGTAGAGATGGGGTCTCACTCTTGCTCAGGCTGGTTTCAAACTCCTGACCTCGAGCAATCTGCCCACCTCGGCCTCCCAGAGTGCTAGGATTACAGGCGTGAGCCACGACGCCCGGCCACAACCTCCTCTTTTTAAAGTGAAGAAAATAATACCTACCATAAAAGACTATTGTAAAGAAAACCCTGTTTCTTTTTCTTTTTTTTTTATTAAAACAGTCTCACTCTCTTGCCTGGGCTAGAGTGCTGTGGTGTCAGCCTAGCTCACAGCAACCTCAAACTCCAGGGCTCAAGCGATCCTTCTGCCTCAGCCTCCCAAGTAGCTGGGACAAGCATATGCCACCATGCCCGGCTAATTTTTTCTATATATTTTTAGTGTCCAGCTAATTTTTTTAATAGAGATGGGGTCTCGCTCTTGCTCAGGCTGGTTTCGAACTCCTGACCTTGAGCGATCCTCCCACCTTGGCCTCCCAGAGTGCTAGGATTACAGGAGTGAGCCACCACGCCCGGCCCAGAAAACCCTGTTTCTTAATGCCCAGTACAGTGTCTGTCTCGCAGCAGCAGCTCAGTAAACATAGCAGTCATTATTATTCTCACTTCAGACAGTGGTTTTCAAGCTCCTTACTCCTGCCCCCACGCACATGATACATCAGAGTCAACGAAGGAAAACTCCCAGGTTTCGTACAAGTCCCAGCAGGATGGCTACCACTCCATATCCCTTCTCTCACTCAAGAAACATCAGAAGACACTGATTTTGACAGCAACTGAGGTGATTACAAGAAAAGTCCCTAGATTCTTTGCTTATTTTTTAAGAAAATTAGTCCTGAACGTTATTGTTTTATCATTATTTACAAATAAAGCAAGACACACTAATGTCTAAAAGACAAGTCTCAATTAGTTGAGCGCCTATTTTCTCAGACCAAGGCATGGCATCACTTACCTGGGCGTCGGCACCCCCAACGGCCCCTTCATTATGTGGGATCCGGGGGCCTGGCTTCTTGCCTTGGTCAGACTCTCAAGCAGCTGGGTATCTTGGGCCACATTTTCTTACTCCCTTAAACCCTGTCCTCTCACTGGTACGGTGCCTTTAGCTAACAATTCATAAATGCTTCATGAATAAGTGCACGTGAATTTTGCCCTCACTTTTGCACCTTCCTGCACTGCAACCAGCAAATGTGCTTTAGAGGCCAAAATCAGGTCAGATGACCTGGCTCCCAGTAAAAACACGCACAGAAGGCAAAGGATTAAGTAATGCGCGTCTACCCACTTGACACGACATTCTGCAGCCACTGGAAATGATGCTCTCGAAGGCTCAAAGGCCACATGGAGATGCATCTAACATTAATTGAATAAATAGACCATAAAGAGAGTGTCCTGGTTCAGCCATCACACGCATGGGCCCAGACCGAAGGGGAAGGCTAAACAGAACTCGCTGCTATGTCATGGGCGTGATTCTGCATGATGTGTTTCCAAATTCTCTTCCATGTTGTTTGGTTTTTACAATGAACAGTAGGGTGATGGGGGAAAAAAGCCCCCCAAGGTTGGAAATTAGCCCAGGGCTGCTTCACAGGCACGTGACCAAAGTCGGCATGCTGTGAGCTCAGAATGAAGGCTGAGGAGACGAACCAGGGGAAAGGATGGGTGAGCCAGGGTCCATACCGGAATGAAATGTGGACTCGACCCAAAATAGCTGTCATGCTCAGCCTTGGGGTCTGAATTAATCCTCCTGTTAGTTTATTGACATCTATGAAATTGATTCTCACCACAGAATACCAACCCTCGGCCCTGGCATTGCAGTCGATAAAAAGCGTGACTGGGGAGGCAGCATCTATGCCAATATCCACAGAGGGGCACCGTGGTGGGCTTTGCCAAGGCTTGTGCATTATCCTAGGCATTCCTGGAGAGCAAGAGAGGTTGTGGTGGGGGGAGAGGAGGAGAAAAGGGGAGGATATTGGTGACAGGGGCAGTGGGATGGGGAGGAAGGGCAGCTTCTGCTGCCATCAGGTCAAAGCTGGCCTTGGGTGCTGCCTCCTCTATGCTCATGCTGGAAGCCTGCCCCACTTTAAGTGAATGTGCGCCTCTCCCCACTCCCACTCCACCCCGCAGATCTGGGTTGGAGCAGCAGCAGCAGCAGAAGGGCCTGGACGGCTTGCTCCAAAGGGGAATCCTCGCCCTGGGCTTTCAAAGGCGAGAGTGGTTTTATGGGTTTATCCTTTTGTCCTCATACTGTCTTGAGGTTGGACTTTAAAGGGCAGGAGGTGGATAGTAGAACCGGTCACAGGAAGAAAAGGGCTTCCTGGGAAGTTATGCTGGGAACCGGAACATCGAAACCCTTCCTTCCCTTGCTGCAGACCTAGGCTTCAGTCCTCTCTCCTGAGACAGGATCCACTGCTTAGTCCCAGGCACAGGTCCCTCCTTTAGTCCTCAGGCCCTTCATTTGGAATAGAACAGGGAAGGGCACAGACTAAAGGGCTCATAGAGACTCACTGCTGATGAGGATAACTAGGACAGGCCGGTGTCAGCCCTGGGCGACACAGCCCCACTGCTTCCCAGCTGGGCTACAACTGATCACACTATACTGCAGGTCAGGGAGGAAGGACCTGTGGTGCCCGTCGCATGTGCTGCATGCTCCTTTCTTCTGCCCCTAAGCTCCTGCTGAGAGTAGAAACAACCGTTCTCCTGGAATCAACAGACTCCTTGAGGCCCAGTGCCCCTAAACCTACCCAGATCCTTCTAGGGAAATCCAGCCCAGCACCAAGGTTTCCATGGCAGTCTGAGTTTCCTTGTTACTGGACAGAGAGAACAAACCTTCTCAAGGGCATTAACCAGCCCTCACGCAGCCCTGTCAGGGCGTGGCCCTGGCAGCCCCTACTGCACTGAGACGTGCAGGGTTTGGCAGGCAACTGCACTGGACTGGAGCCCATGGTATCTGGCAAAAAGGCAGACAGACCTCAGCTTTGCCCATATTAGAACCCAGACCACCAACACTCCAGCCCTGGGCTTTCCACACACCACACCTCACGGTGGCTGGTGGGCCAGGACCGACTCCAAATCTATAACCCTGCAGTGACCTAGTCTCTTACCCACATCTGCCCATGTGTGGCACCCAATGTGCAGCCATCAGTCATCTTCCATGGGGCAGCCAGGTTTGGTCATATCACTGAGATGCTCCCCTGGTTTGGCCAGGCTGGCCTGCCCTGACCATAGTTACCACTGTCTGTTGGGATTTTTTGATGTGACCATAGTTTCCAGACTCCAGAACCTAACTAGTCATGGTCTCCTCTTGGCTTTCTGCATATGGCATGACCATCTGTGCCAAGTCTGCCTGTATCCTCCAGAGCAGGGACCGAGTGTGACCCCTCTAGCGCCTAATCCAGGTTCGAGTGTAGATGGAAGGTTCTAAGATGTGGGGACCTCAGGAACCGCCTCTTATGAACCTCCCAAGCTCACCTTTTCTCTCCCTTCCATAATCAGACATGGAAAAGAAGGGGTTAGGCCGGGCATAGTGGCTCACGCCTATAATCCTAGCACTTTGGGAGGCCAAGGTGGGAGGATTGCTTAAGCCAGGAGTTTAAGAGTATCCTGGGGAACATAGCAAGATCCTGTCTCTAAAAAAATAAAAATAAAAAAATTTGGCTGGGCGCAGTGGCTCATGCCTGAAATCCTAGCACTCTGGGAGGCTGAGGCGGGCGGATTGCTCGAGGTCAGGAGTTTGAAACCAGACTGAGCAAGAGCGAGACCCTGTCTCTACTATAAATAGAAAGAAATTAATTGGCCAACTAATATATATAGAAAAAATTAGCCGGGTATGGTGGCGCATGCCTGTAGTCCCAGCTACTCGGGAGGCTGAGGCAGCAGGATAGCTTGAGCCTAGGAGTTTGAGGTTGCTGTGAGCTAGGCTGACACCATGACACTCACTCTAGCCTGGGCAACAAAGTGAGACTCTGTCTCAAAAAGAAAAAAAAAAAAAATTAGCTGGCTGTGGTGACGTGCCTGTAGTCCCAGCTATTGGGGAGACTGAGGCAGGAGGATCGCTGGAGCCCAAGAGTTTGAGGTTGCAATGAGCTATGATGACACCATTGCACTCTACCTTGGGCAAAAGAGTGAGACCCTGTCTCAGGAAAAAAAAAAAAGAGTGGGTTAGATGTTTTAATTCCCAGCATGACTTCCTGGGAATCTCTTTTTTCCCTGAGACCAGTTCTGCTTTTTACCTCCTGCCCTTTGAAGTCCAGACTCAAGACAGCATGAGGACAAAAGGATAAACCTACCCACCCCTTTGAAAGCCCAGGGTGAAGAGTCCCCACTAGAACCGGCTGTTCAGGCCTTGCTGCTACTACAGCTGCTTCCCCCAGATGTGTAGGGTGGGCTTGGAATGGGGCACATTCAATTTGCAAACCAGAGGCAGAGTGGCTGTTTGAGGCAGACTGTGTGGCTTTTCTATTTGAAGTGCTGCCTGTGACACACCCGATGAGGATTTATCCTAGTAGGCTTTTGGCTCATATACAGTTTATTGGCCTCTGCTTCCTAATGTCTTTTTCCACGGCCAAATCTCCTCGGGAGATACTCGCAGAAGCAAAAGGGCCTTTGAGCTGGAAAATCTTAGGCCGTTAGCTGCTATAAGTGGAGTCAAGTGAGTTTGTCTCCACGGTGATGTTTATTTCCCTGCTCCGGGAAAGAGACATAGGCTGCTCAGACGCTCCAAAACAAACAAAGAAATGGGAGGCGGATGAAGGTGGACACAGCTCACGGGAAGTCTGGGACGCCTGGCAGAGGCACAGGAAGGTGCTTTCCTGTGGGCAGATGCCCTAACTGGCATGGAACCCTCCCCTCTCCCAAGGCCTCCTCTTTCCTTTCCTTTTCTGGGCCTCTAGCACAGGGAACAAGGGACTGGATCCTCAGGTGAACCTGGCTTGTACCTGCCCCCGCTTTCCAAGTCCCTCCCCTTCCCTCTGTCCTGCCCACTCCCTCCCTCCTTCCTTTCTGATTTAATGTCTCAGCTCCCACATTTGGAGGTTTCTGCTCACAGTGCATCTGCACCCCCCATTTTCAACTCCCCTTCCCACTCCTCTGACCCAAATACAAGATGTTACATAGATCCCAACCCAGAATCATCCTGCGCACTTCTGCCCATAGTCCCAGGGTTGTGCTGTCCAATATGGGCGCCACTAACAACGTGTAGCTATTTACATTAAATAAAATTAAAAATTCATTTCTCAGTCACTCCAACCATATTTCAAGTGCCTGATGGCCATGTGTGGCCAGTGGCTACCATACTGGACAGCACAGAAATGGAACATTTCCATCATTGCAGATCATTCTATTGGACAGCACTATCCAGGACCTTGAGATATTTTAGGGTCCCGATTCTTCTACTAAATGCATTCACTATTCCTTCCAGCTCTTCCCTGCCAGCTGCGAGCTTGGCGATACAGACCATCTTCGAAATCAGACAGACCTAAGTTTAAATCTGATTTGAAATCTGGTTTGCCAAGTGAACCTGGGAAGCTTCAACTTCCTCATCTGTAAAATGAGAATAATCGTATTGACCTAGGGGGATTGATGGGAGGATTCAATGCATGTGCACGCTCTCAGGGTTGGAAAGCGAGTACAATGACAGAAACAAACATGAAGAATATAGATTCCTTGGACACTTGGGGGTATTTCTATTTTGGGTGCTACTTCCTCACCATATTGATTTTAAATCAATTGTTAAGAACTGTTCGTTGTTTCACAGTTTTTAGAAGCATGTCTCTCCCTCAGATATTCGGTAGCCACCCCTGGCAAATTCCTTCAAAAAGTCACTTGCATAGAAGCCAAGCAGTAGGGGTGAGCTGCTAGACCTGCCGGGGGTCAGCTCCAGGCTGCCGTAAGAGACCCACAAGAGCTTCTTGGCATGGTCAGGGACTGGTTGTCAGTGTGACCCGGGTCAGCCAGCTCACCACTCTTTGTTTCCTCTTATTCCATTGTCCAGTCCCCATAATGACATAATGAGTGGGGTTGTCAAAGATCAAATGAGGTTATTGAATCAACATTCATTTCCTTGTGGGCGCACCTGTATCTGGCATCCACGGGGCCTGGATCTGCACAAACCTTAGTGTACGCTTGGTACACATGTCACTGGATGCCCGATCATGTAAACATACCATTTAGAACTGTGCTGTGCGCTTCACAGAAGCGGGACACGATTATTAATACTGCAATAGATAAGATGGTCCAAAAGGGAGCTTCTATTTTCTTTTCACCTTTGTTCTGTCTTAAGTCTGAAGTATATTTTCCTTGAGGAAAATCTGGCCCATGGTCAGCACCAGGGCTCTCTGCTCCTTTTGGGTCAAACCCACTCACTCAGCTCCCCCTGAGCACCCTTCACATGCCAGGCTTGGTGCTGGGGGTACATCGTCACCTCGGGGACACACTGTGATTGACATCCTGCAGCACAGCACAAGAGAAGTGGGCTGGCAGACCTGGGTGCTGTCCCTTGTGGGTGCTATGCCTCTTCCTCCCTGTCAGTGGGACTGCTGGCCCTCCTACTGCCCACCTCCCGGCACCAGCCTGGGCTGGCCGGAAGCCGCATAGCTTGTTGAGCTTCCTGCCAGCCTCCCAGCCTGCAGAGTCCCCTGTCCTCATCGCCTCACAGCACTAACAATGACTCAAGGGGCGTGGGGTCAGCTCCGATGCTTCCCAGGGGGCCACCACCCTCCAGCCTGTCCCCACAGCCTCCACAGTTTCTGTCCTTCCTCCTTCCCATGCTGGACCTGCTCCACAGGCCAGCAGAGCCACTCTGGCTCCTCAGGGACCTCCCTTGGTCCTCATGGCATCCAGTGGAGTTGGCCTCCTGTGGCCCCCACACCCCAGAAGCCAAGGACTCTCTCCAAGAGACGAGGAAGCTGGGCCCCTCCTCCCCACTCCCGGGGTAAACCCGGCCACCAACCCTCCACGTGGAACCATAGCGCCACCGGCTGGGGAAGGCCGCCTCGGCACGCAGGGCTCTTGCCCCCTTCGCCCACACCAAGCAGTCTATTTCTTTGGAATGGGAGAGATTCTCCCTCACCAGTCCCAGCCTTGACTGCACCTCCCTAGACATCCATGGGGTTCACCTTTTTATGTCCCACGTGCTAAGAATTGACAACCACAGGTCTGAAGCCAGAGGTTCTGATTCCGGCCCTTGCAAGCCCCCTGTCTGGTCACTGGGCACCTTCTCATCAGCTGAGGCCTGCGCCTCTCCCCCACACCTGCGGGAAGATTTCTGCACTGTTTCCTTAAGAATGTTCTTTTGGTTTATAATAGAGTCACCACGGCATCTACGGAGCATGCTCCTGCCTGGCCCGGTGCTGAAATGTTCTGTCCGGATTTTCTCATTCCACCCTCTCAGCTGTCTCCTGATGGGGCTACTGTGATTACCTCCATTTTACCGATGGGACACCTGGCGTTCAGAAGTAAAGTTACTTTACCCAGGTCACAGTGGAGTTCAGGCCCAGCTTGACTTGAGGTCCTGTCTGCTTAACCATGAAGCCACATGTCCCAGCACACAGGACCAAAGCAGTGCCCAGGAGCCACAAGGGCCCCTGGAGAGGTTCATTCCTCTCGCACACCCCCTCCCCCATGGTACAGGGGCGAGTGAAGTGGGCAGAAGAGCAAACTCGGTGCCCTGGGGAAGCGCTCACGATTCCATGCCTCCTGACAGCATCTTTAGGGTAATTACATCCTGTCGTGTACACACAGGTGTAACGACACAGCAGTCTCCCTGGCCGAGGAGAGGATCCAGGAGAGACTGCCATCCCCACAGCCAGTGGCCAGGACAAGGAGGGCTGCAGTCGCTCCTGGAACCAGACACCACCTGCCATGCTTCTGTGTGTGCTGGCCCCTCGCAGCCGGGTGTCCCTCTGATGAAGCCAAAAGAAGGGCTAGTGACGGCAGCTGCACCCAGATCATACGGAACCAGCTCCTCTGGCCTTACACGAGAAGGGCCTGCACTGGGCAGGCCACCTCCCAACCACGCCCTTGGTCATCTTGGGCCTCACTCCTTGGGCCATGTCCACCCTTGGTATAAGCTGCCCACCCCTACTGAGGCCTCCAGCCCTCTCCCCAGCACTGCTCTGCTGGGTGACATCATTGCCACCTCGGCCACTGCCAGGCTCCAGAGCCACCCCTATTGGCCTCTGTGGCTTGCTTCACCTGTGCCAGTCTGTTCTTCATGCTCAGAGCACCCCATAGCGTCTGGAATAGTGCCCACCTTAGGACATACCTGTCAGTGGGCAAACAGCGAGGTAGCCCAAGGCCACTTGTCTAAGCCTGAAGCGGGGGTCTGGGTGCAGGAACAAGACCAGTAGGAAGAAGACCCAAGCCAGTTTGCAGGTGCCTTAGTCTGGTTTCTGCTGCTGTAACAAAATACCTTAGACTGGCTAAATTAAAAGAAAAGAACTAGATCTCTTACAGTTCTGGAGACCGAGAAGTTTAAGGTGGAGGGGCTGCATCTGGCGAGGGCCTTCTTGCTGTGTCACATATGGCAGAAGGAATCCCACAGGGAGAGATGGGGAGTGTGCCAGCTCAGGTCTCTCTTCCCCTTCTTATAAAGCCACAGGGCCCATCACAGGGCCCCACTCTGACGACCTTATCTTATCACCCAAAGGCCCTACCTCCAAATGCCATCAACGTGAACTTGAGGATTTAAGTTTCCAACACATGAAATTTGGGGGACATACTCAAACCATAGCAGCTGGTAACTCCCTGGGGAATTCCAGGAAGGGACTTCAGCCTCCCAGAGCAAGATCACAGGATGGGGATGAACAGAATGATCTTGGAGATCCCTTCTGTGCCATAGGAGGTGACAAGGAGACCAAAAAAACTGGGTCAAAATCCTGGCTCTGATACCAACTTGAACCAATTACTTCACCTCTCCAAGCCTTAGTTTCCTCAACTGTAAAATGGGGAGAGGTCAGTACCTGCCTCTCAGGTTGTTGTGACCATGGATGAGTTAATAACTTTGAAAATGACCGTGAAGCCCCCCTGAGAACTGTGTGAAGGTTAACCGTTATCACTAAAATGCGGGCTGGGGCCCTGCACACATAAGCCGGGCTGGGGCCCTGCACACATACAATGGTTAAGGAAACTGGTCCTTTTTCAGGAGATTCCCACATTTTCGCTGAAAGGGGCCTCAGAGATCCTGCATTTAAGAAAGAAACCAGTGCAGCCCAGCCCAGGCTCTCCCGGCAGCCCCCGCACCACCTCCCTCCCTGTGCCAGGTGCACCCACAGAAGGCAGAAACTCACCCACTCTTCCCTGGAGGTTAAAATAAGGAGACAACAGAGGAAGCAATTTGCAGTCATCTCAGATCTGTGGCTAAGGAGAAAATTCCTTCCCCTTTCTCCCCAAACCCTCAGCGTCCTCAAACTACAACAGAACCCCTCAGTAGGAGGTGGGATTCCTCTCCGGCACTTCTCGCCTGCCCAGAAGCCCTCAAGCAGCTGGGCCCGGACTGCTTCCTATTTTTGCAACAGCGAAACGCTATCTTCCTCTTCCTCCTCTGAGTGTGTTCCTATTCTCTTCCCGTACATTCTCCCAGCTCCCCTTTGGAAGGCTCATCCCTCTGTCTTGTCCAAGGCCCTGGCCCAGGTCACAGCTCAAACAAGGACCAGGCCCAGCGTCTGTTGTTTCCCTGCCTCTGAGTAAGGGAAGAGGTTGCCTTTGATTCTGTGAGAACCTCTTCCCTTACCCAGAGCACATTCCCCCTCTTACTGAGGAGTTTGGCTGTAGTTAGATGACGCCGAGGCATTTGTTACCTTAGAGTTTTGGAGGTCAGAAGTCCAAAGTCAGTTTCACTGGGCTACATCAAAGCGTCAGCAGGCTGGCTGGTGTTCCTTCTGGAAGCTCTGTTGAGGGGACGTGAGGGAATCCATTTCTTTCTCTAACTCCTAGGGGCTGCCTGTATTCCTGGGTTCGTGGCTCTGCCCCCCATTTTCAAAGCACTTCCCTCCAACTACTGCTTCTCTCGTCCTTCCTTCCCCCACCTGTGGCGTTCCTGCTGCCCTCGTGTAAGGACGCTTATCATTGCATCGGGCCCACCTGGGTAATCCTGTCTCCCCAGCTCAAGATCCTTAACTTAATCACACTCCCAAAGTTCCTTTTGTCACTTAAAGTAACATATTGACAAGTTCTGGGGCTAGGGGTGTAGACATCTTTTAGGGGCCACTATTCAGCCCACCATAGACAAGTCGCAGAAGCCCAGAGCCTTGGTTTCAGAAACAAATGCCACCTCCAGCCCCAGACTCTTGTGTGGGTCCAACTCAATGGTGCCCTGGAATGTGGACGGCGCAGGAATAGAGACTGAGCTATGAGCCCAAGCCAGGAAGGTGTGCCTGGGAGGTCGTAGAGAAGAGGGAGTGGGGTTTGGACTTGGTTGTTTTAAGTGACATGGCTTCTCCAGGGGAGCAGGTTTGCATTCACATTGTCAAGTTGGTCATGAGTTCCCAAGCCCAGTGCCTGAGCAGGGGACACAAATGCACAGCAGAGTGGATCTCTCTAATGGCCAGGAGGTAGCGAGCTCCGTCCAGGGCTCCTCCTTCTCCCTCATACCCACCTCCACATAGTCACCAAGTGCTATGATCTCCTTTCCAAATGTCCCTCAAGCCGTTTCTCCCCACCCCACTGCCACAGCCCAGCTGGGCCCCATCTGTCCCCCTGGCTTATTGCCATCCTAGCTCCTGGCCCCTCTGCTTTAGGCCTCCCCAATCTCTCACCCCACACACATATCTGCCTGTACTGTCATTCCCAGAGCACACATGTGACCGTGTCCCTCCCTTCGGTGGCTCCCCCTCATCTTGGGTGGAGGTCCAAGCTCTTTACCCTGAGCTCTGCAGTCTCTGCCCACCTCCCAACAAACTCCAGGCAGTCAGAGCCTCAGCAAGCGGGCGGCAGATGTGCGAGGGCAGAGCTGGGCACGGGGCGAGGCAGATGAGGGAGGGAGGACGGGGGCCTGCGCAGATGGTGCCACGAGGGCGGGCCTGACTCCGGAGGCCCCGGGTGCAGACGCAGCAGCCCTGACACGCCGGTGGGCATGAACCGGGAGCTGCAGCAGCCCCCAGCTGGCCCAGGTGGGCACCAGTAGGGCCCAGCCACCGAGCTGTTGGCCTGGTCCCGACTCAGATGGCTTCTGAGTGCTGGTTATCACTTTGAAGTCTGGAGGGACAAGAGGGGACGTCTTTTCTCTGCAAACGATCTTGGCCATACTCCAAGGCTGGGGACTGCCCACTGGGACCTGGCTGGGCTAAAGGCCGTGGCTTGCTGAGGGAGCAATTTGGTCTCTTTCTGCATCAGCTGAAGACATGTAAAGTGGGTCCGGAGCCTCCACCTACCTGAGTCACCATCATGAAGCTTAATTAGTGCTTGCAAAGTGCTCCGAGGCCTTGACTGAGAGGCCTCATGTGAACACAGAATATCCTTATTAATCACTGTGACAGCACCAAGTGAGGTGGCCTATGGGGCAGTCGCCGCCACGCACCGAACAATGGATGCAGCCGAGCGGTTCAATTGTGATTTTGAAGTGGTCCTGACCAGCTGGCTCAGAAGTAGCGTCGCCAGAGGAGGCAGCCCCACCCAGGAGCCACTTCACTCCCCTGGCCTTATCTCCCATGCTTTAAGCTGGGAAATCAAACCTCCCTCCCTGCCGGGCAGGGTTAATGGGAGAACTGCCAGGCAATGGTGACGCGTCCCTTTTAATTGTGGGCAACCCAGCCTTGCAGTGGGGAGCCAAGTAGACCATCATACGGGCTCCACATCAGGCTGGGTGTTTTTAGGCAAGTCCTTTGACCTCTCTGGGCCTCAATTTCCTCATCTACAAAGTGAGATAATAATCACACCTTTTCTCTTATAGGATTGTGAGATTCAAATGATGTGGACAGGAAACGGTCTTGGTGCCCGTAGGAATGGTAGCAGTAGTAAGAATAGTAATAGCACCAGCAGTAAGGACTCGACCACACACATGCCAGGCGCTCTTCTAAACATGTTCTAATGACTAACTGCTCTGATCCCTATTTTATAGATGAGCAAGCTCAGGAACAAAGTAGTCAGGCGACCTCCAAGTTCCTCCAGCTTGTGAAAGGTGAAGCTGGGGCCCTGGGAGGCTGGCTCCAAAGTCTGTCCTCTCTCTGATGCTGCTTTTCATCATTAGCTCGTTTGAGGAGTAAGACTTCATTATGACTGTCATCATCATCATCCTCATCATCACAAGGGGTAAACGAAGCTGGGCCCTGGGGCATCTGTGTGATGTTGGGGATGGGCGTGTTGCTCTGTCTTCCGTAGGAAGGGAAGAAAGTGATTGTTGTCAAGATGGAGGTGAAGTGTGTGGGTTTGGGTTTTCTCACTCATCAAAACTCAGAGATGCAAGGAAATGTGTAGGTAATATGTTTTTAGGGAAAATAGCCCATAGATGCCAGAAGAAACTAAAATTGCAGCCCTGTCCTGCCCCCTCCCTCAGGCTATGTCTTCACATGCAGTAGACAAGGGGCTCCCTGTGAGTGATAGAGCAGGAGGTTCCTGGTCACCCAGGCATGACTGTCCCTCTTGCATTGGCCAGTCCTCCAAAGGAAGGTTCCTGAGGCCAGACCCCAAATCCTCACTCTGGCTGATATGCTTAGTCCGTGTCCCAGAACTTCAGCCAGTCCCTGACCAGGACCTTGGCTCAAGGGCCATTAACCCTGAGCCTGCCCCTGTCTCACTGGAGGCCACCGCAGCTCTGGGACCACTTCATCTAAGACTCTCCCAGCCCCAGAGGGCGGGGCCCCAGCATCCCTCACCCCTCCAGGACTAGATGGCTCAGCCAGATACTTGCTATGTCCCCCAGTCACCCTCTACTTCTTCACTCCTCTCACCCCTCCTGAGGTCCCCTCCTCCAAACACAGACTATTGGGGGCCTTCTCTGTGCCCACCTTTGCCCTCACACCACCCCCTCTCCACCCTGCCTTCGTGACCCCTTACTCAGCCTCCTGCATGCACACCTACCTTCCCTCTTTCCTAGGAGAATGCACCCGGCTGGCCCACTCTGGACCCAGCACAGGTATGGGATGAGGAAGTCCCATTTCAGACCCTTCTTTGGACAAGCACAAGACTATGGTTCAGGCCCATCTGGCATTTCTGAGGGGCCACGGCCAGGTTGACTTTGGGATTGAACAAAAGAAAGACTTTCCCAAAGTCCTCTTTGAAATGGGGTTCTCCGTTTCCATACGGGCTCCAAACTGGTTTGCAAGGTCACGTGTGGTATATGGGGAGCTTGTGGAGACCACAAAATGCAGAGAGGCCTCCTCAGCCGCCCGCAGGGGATGCGATGCCAACGTGCATATTGTTCGCCTTCCCCACGTGCCTTTTGGGGAACACGTCCCTACCAGGAAAGTGAGTCTCTCACCCCAGGAAAGTGCTCAGCTTTAAAAAATTTAGTGCAATGCTTTTTATATCAGATGGTTATATTTAAAGTATTCGAAGGCCTAGATTTGCATCGTCTTAGTTAAATTACTCATCACCCATCTCTCATCTACAACCTGTTTTTCATTTGATGAAGGCTTCGTTTACATAAAGAGTTTTAGTTTTCCTCCAGCCAAGGTGGTGCTCATTTCTCTCGTGGGTATCTGAGTTGTGTATCCACCTGCCTACACGGACACTGGTCGGGCATCTCCATAAGTCCTTCTGCACCCTGCTGCCTGGGTAGGCATCTGTCTCCCGCAAGAAAGTGAAACCCAACATGCCAGAAATGCACCTGGGCTGACAGTGAGCACACAACAGGAAGGTGGTGGGGAGCAGATCCAACCACGTGACGGGGCAGTGTCTTGAGAGCAATGTGATTGGATGCAAAATTATTATGCATCTACCATTTATTGAGCACTTGCTATGTACCAGACACATGCTTATTGTATCTGCCTTCAAGATAATTCTACGATGCAGGCACCAGGCCCACTCCTTGGCTGAATAAACTATGGTTCAGAGAAGTTGTGCCTTGGCACATGTCCCAGAACCAGTATCCGGCAGACAGGTCTGTCTGACGCCACACCCGCATGGCTGTATGTGTGTGTTCACTTGTTTCTACTCTACCGCAGTCCACACGGGGCTTGAGGCAGCTCAGAGTGAACGGTGCGATGCAGCAAAACAACACAAAGAAGAACAGCAAGGAAGGCACGTGAAGGAAAATCAGAAGGTGCCAGGGTCTTCCACTAGCAGCACATAGGTCTTGGACTGGGGCTCCAAGCTTCCTAGCAGCCAAAGCAAAGAGAGCCCAATCACTTCCCTAGTTATTGGTGTTTGTAGCATAAATGCAAACCAAGCACTGACCAAAAGCCCGAAGAAGCACAATTTTTCTTAAGTCCAAGTCCAAAAACAAACAAATGTCTCCCAAGTGACCTGTTACGGAGACTTGAATGCAATAAAAGAGTTTAGCAATAGAGCAACTGAGGGGCTTTGTCAGCTGCCCAGCACAGCATGGCCAGAGTGGCTCTGGAGGTGGGGGAGGGGCCCTGGCAGCTGACCTGGCGCTGGGTTCTCTGAGAGTATGCACATTTGCTGAGGAGTGCAAGCAGGTAAAGACGGCAGGATCACGCAGAGGGAGAAACAGACCCTGGCAGTGGTTGCATCTGAGGCCTCAGCAGTTCTACAAGGAGCTCAGGAGCTGAGCTGGCCCCTCAGAGTTGTCCCCAATGGAGGCCATGGCCTGGCCTTGGTACCCCCACACACAAACGCCAGCCATTGGCCACAGACCAACTCTGGGAGGGGGCTTAATCTTGAGTGAGGCTG
The DNA here is from genome assembly GCA_008750895.1 of Mirza zaza. NCBI lineage: Eukaryota > Metazoa > Chordata > Mammalia > Primates > Cheirogaleidae > Mirza > Mirza zaza. The sequence continues at coordinate 110,800 of VSMD01134787.1, forward strand.
TTTCCCTTGGCTGAGGGCAGTGCCCGGGGAGGGACATAGCTGTGAGATGTCCCCAGTATCCAGGGGATGGCTACACCAGCCCTGAAGATGGGGTCTAGGCAGAAACCACAGCAGCCACTATAGAGAGCCTTGGGTACAGTGCTGGTAGAGTGTGGCAGCCTTCTAGCCACAGAGCTCTTAGGGGCACTGAGGCATCCTCCAAAGACACAGGCCTCCCATCTGGACATGACAGGCGCTAGGACTAGCCAAGGCACCCCTGGAATACAGCATCGCCTGTGCTGTGACACACCTGTGCTCTGACACACGGGCCCCGAAGCCTCAAAGGCTGCCCCTCCTTAGCAGGGGCAACAATAACTTCAGCCCGGAAACTGTAAACACCCCCCCAAGACACACCTACTTACACTCACACAACTTTAGAAATGAAAGCGCCACAAAGCACCTGGCTGTAGCAGTATTATTACTTCCTGGTGAACCTGCCAAGGTAAACTGTTTGCTGAGCATACAAGGATGGGGCAGAACAAGGGGATGAGTTGGGTGGTGCAGTGAACAGGGATCCTGCCAGGGTTAGGAGAAGACCACAATGGCCTTAGGCTTGGATTTTGTGCAGTTTGCCAGTGACAGTCAGGAAGCATCAGGACAAACGCAGCTAGGCAGCAGCAGTGACTTGTGGCAGGAAGAGTGGGGCGGGGAGATGGGAAGGGGCTGGCAGGGGACGGCAGGGAGAAAGCAGGGCCGAGAGACCTAGAGTGGGGGAAAGGGTATGCGCCAGGCCCCATGGCAGTTCTCACGCACAGCGAGGAGTTCTCCCTGACCTGGACGTGGCAGGAAGCGTGACGGGCACAAGCCTGATCACAGGTGGTGGCAGCAGCATCCTGTTTCTTTCCTTAACAGAGGTCTGGTCACAGAGTCGCAAGGAAGGCAGAACCCCCAGCTCCACCCAGATTCTATTTGCTTCTGCCCAGCTCGCCTAACTGCCTGGCGGTAGCGCAGATGTTGCTGGTTTGAATCTGATGCGATGAACTCTTTAAATAGCTACCTTAATGGATAATCAATCATTTCAGAGCTTTAATACTAAATCAGGCTGTTGGACACATTTGGGGGCAAAGCTGTTTGTATCTGAGCCAAAAACTGCCCTTTTCTTTTTACTTTACGAAGCAGAGCGTGTCACATTAAATACCTAATGGTCTAAGACAGGTCTCTTGTGACCTAAAAACAAAGGCTGAAGAGGTAGACTCTCCAAGAGTCTGCAAATTGCATATGTAATTTTTAAATGAGGCTCTTCATCTGAATAGTATAAAGGATAGTAAAATAGAACCTCATGCTAGCATTTAAAATAAGCATCTGCTATATATATATTTTTGCTATATTTTTAAAGTCAATATTAAAATAATATGAGCACAGTTGCCATGGTTACACTTGTCAGGTTACCTAAATTAAAAAGGTACTGGCACAGGGAACATTTAAGCCGTAGGTTCAGGTTTCCATAGATGGATCTCTTGGAAACCCCTTAGGAAGCCCACTTTGAACCTTCTCTCCAGGAAAACAAGCCACCTGCTAAGCCGCAGAGCTGGCTTAAGCCGCAGCTAGAACCTCGGTGGCGTTGCTGCTGGGGCAGAGTCCCTGTCAGCCTCTCAGTGTCCTCCTGCTGCCTAAATCCTGTGGGCCCTGTCCCTGAGCCCCCTACCAGCTCTCCAGCCACCCCCTGCCCACTCCTGGGGCTTCTTCACACAGTCCATTTCCTCAAAGTCAAATGTCAGTGACACCAGGAGCCTCTTCCTGTCTCTTTTTGGGTGTCACCCTGAACTGTCCCTGAGGGATTATGTCCACTCTCTGGGTTCGGGTTACCAGCCACCTGTGGGCTGGCTTCATTCACTTTTCCATCTCTGGCTTGACTCTCTCCCTAACTGCGCATTTCATGTCCTGCACTCTCATGGGTCCACCTGGATGTCCCTCAGTCACCTCAGTTGTCACCGGCCTGTCTCTGCTGCATCCTAGATGCCCAAACCTGCAGCACCCATCCCATCTTAGATGAAGTCCCAGCATCCCTCCCAAGTACCCAGACAGGCCTGAGGGGCCTCCAGCTGGGCCCACCCCTCTCTCGCTCTCACTGTCACACCAGGCATTGGCCCATCAGTCTTCCAGATCCATCATCTTCCAGATCCCACCACCACCCTCTCTGCCTCTGAGCTTTCCCCTCCCAGCAGCCATGTGACCTACGCAGGACACAAGTCAGAGTGTGGCACTCCATCTGATGTCTGTAGGATCTGGCTGCCTCCTCATCTCATGCCATGCCCCGTGGGCCAGACCCAAGAGACAGCACTTTCCAGAGACCCCACCAGGAAACCTGGCTGCCACACCAAGCACCAGGACCGACTCCACCCCTAGACCCCTCCCCTGCCCACCACTGTGCAGGCTGACATGGGAGGGACCAGACTGGCCTGCCCACAGGGGTGCTGCACACAACTGAGCCTTGATTTGGTAAAGAAGAGGGGACACAGCCGTTCTTTATCTTCCCAGAGCCACTCTCAAAGATTTTCTCCAAGTTCTTGATTAAAAAAGAGGAAAATGAGGCCTTTACTGTCCCTGCTGTGCTTTCAAAATACTCTATCATCTCCCCTTCACTCACTCTGCTTTACAAACACAGCGAAGTTCCCAAGTGCCCTTTTAAAATGTCCCCGCAATGGGGATCTCACAGGGACTTGTTTATCTTCCAGCTGCAAGGGCTTCACAGGTCACCCAAGTCCATGCTTGGCAGAGTCCCGTCAGACCAGGATCGTAGTCAGGTGGCCGAGGTAGGGAACGAGGCCAGAGCAGGGGACCTGTCTCTGGCCGTGGTCTGGCAGTGCCTCCTTAGAATCTGTAGAGCCAGCAGGCCGAGCCGGCCTCATCTGTCCACACCTCAGGTGGAAAGTCACAGGCAGGATGGGGGAAGTTCTCAGTGTCCACCCCCTAGACCTTGACAGGAAGGGCACCGCACCCTTGAGGAGCTCACCAAGACGTGTAGAGCTCACCCATTGTGCAGAGGAGAACACTGAGGCTCAGGAGGTCAGGGTGCTTGTGGTTTCTCTGCAGCAGCTGGGCAGAGATTTTGATCCAGGACTCCCAATCTGGGCAGGAACGCTCTACTCATTAAAAGTCACTGACTTTGTGTCCTTAAATCTAAAAACAGGAATTTAACAGCCACAGGGGAGAGCAGAGAGGGGATTATTACGAGCTGTTTCCAAAGAAGGATTAAACCCTTTTCTGGATCCATTTTAATGCCCTGCCACGTTTTCATGAGTAGCCTAGCGCGCTCTGAGTCCACTTATCTTTTCATAGTTTGACCTTTACACAGGAAAAACCTCAATGATTTTCTACTATTTTGAATAAACTGAAATGGATGTGTTTTTCTGGATGATTAAAGAATGAAAAACAGAGCCCGTCATCATCCAAGTCCTTCAGAAATCATTTCTCCTGGAGGACAAGGGTCACAAAACTGTCTCCAAGGTGAGCCAACCCCTTCCTCGTGATGGGGACCTTGCAGTGATTGTTTATCTTCCAGCCACAAGGACCTCACGGCTCCTGCTCTTCCCACGAGGAGAGGAGAGTTTGTCCTGGATTCAAAGGCAGGAGCAGGGCTGGTCCCCCACCCCTCAGAGTGGCCAAAGACAGGGAGGCCAGGGCAGGAATCGAGCCCCACAGTGAACTGATGGGAGTGACAGCCATTACCCAACCCTGGAGAGCGTCACTCAAACTCAGGCCCCGGGCACCCAGCCAAGCCCCGCTCACCTGCTGTCAGAGAGCAGGTGCTCCGTGCAGAATGGACAAGCCGGGGCAAAAAGAAAAAAAGCATTAGCAGGGTGAGCTGGGATACATCACTTCCGCTCTCCTCCTATTTTCTGTAAAATGGTAAAGATCATAGTTACCTATAGGATTGTCCAGGGGTTAATGTGTTTAAGATGACGCGCCTCCCTCCTTCTTCAAATGCCTAGCTTTCAAAAGCACAGCTTCCCGACACATACACTTCCTTCTTAAGCAGAGGAGATGGAATATTATTTTGCAATGTCTTGATAACGCGAGGAGCCTCGTTATGACAATATGGGAGTCGCAGAGTGTGTGTTGAGTGGGCGTCGAGAGCCGGTCCCGGCCGATTCCTTGCTGTGACAATCTCGCACGTTGGAGATTGGCACAGCCACTTACCTTGTGGTTTTTCCTCTTGGGTTTGATTTTTTAAAAAGTTAAGTACAGGTAACAGTGCTTATCGGAACTGCGTGTTCAATAAAGCAGGCAGGCTGTGACGAGGGTCTCCGGGACAGAGCCAGCGCGCTGGGACTGGGACTGGGCGCCGGGGACAGCCATGTTGACTCCTCAGAGAAGCTTCCTGCTCACTCCCAGGTTCACTGCTGTGTTTTGGGAGGTAGATGTGGCTGGAAATCTGTTGAATTTGCTAATCTGGACCTTTTATGTTTGGTGTTAGGTGGTTTGGTCACTTGAGGGTCTTGGGGGCTGTCATCCCAGCTGGGGGCTTCCTTGGATACAGCCCTCATATCTGGCAACCAGGCATGGCCGTGGATCTTGGCACTGGGCATTGGCTACTGCAGGGATCTTGACAGTGAGATTTTCTTCCGTGTCCTCACCACCATCCCTGTCATCTGCACCTCAGGCCCTCCCCTCCTGTTCCTTTCCCAGGAAGTTGCCCCGGGCTGGGCTCAGCCCTGCCCAGGAGCTGCCTCTGTTCCCTGGCCTGGGCACTGCACTTCCCCAGCACCCCCCACCCCCCTCGTCCTTCCTGTCCCCTCAATGGCACCATCTTATCCGACCTGCAGCTGGGTCCAGAGGCTGCATCTCTACTCCGAGCTCTTTTCTTGGGACACAACTGTAGACCCCCACCTAGACCCAGCCCATGTCGGGCACAGGAGACTCACGTGGCCCTGCCTTGACCACAGGCAACGTCCTGCTCATAGATGTGCCCTCCCATGGGGGCTTGATGGTCAGGCCTTCTGCCCTCCCAGCACCCCCATCCCAGTGTCCCGACCTCTCAGGAAAGGCACTCTCTGCTGTGGCCCAAACCAGCCCTCCGGGGGGGGGGGTTAAGCAAAATGGTGAAATGTAAGAGAGCTTTAGAGCAGCAAAGGAATCACACTGAGTCACTGAGGATGAAAGACAGCTGCAAACCAGCTGGGAAAATGCAGCGCCTGCTGCAATTCTACCCTTGAAGCCTGTTGAGAGGATAGGTAGAGACAGGTCGGCGTTGTCACTGAGGGTCCTTCCTCCACTGCACCATCAAGACTCAGCCACCTACAGGGCATTTGTGAAACCTGACACAGCTGCCCGAGCAGAGCCCCTCTGTGGACACTTCATCCATCAGAGGGGCCAAAACAGGTCCTTCAAAAGCGAAGCTGCAATTGTAGCCACTCACCCAACACTCCGTAACTGCCCAGCTGCAGTGGACCAGGCACCGTCTGGGCAGCCCAGGTAAACAGAACACAGCCGCTACCCAAGGGCAGGTCAGATTGCCAAATGCCTACGTCCAGGTCTGTGGCCTTGACCATTCATCCAGCAATAAACTGATTGAATTGGAGCCATCCCTGTTCACCCAGATCTTAGTGGGTGTGCCTGTCCTCATTGCCCAGGCTTTGCCTCTCACCAAAACATTTCAAAATCAATCTTTTCTAAATATTTAAAAAAGTATCTCCCCCTATTTTCCCAGACATTGCCCCTGCCTCTCTTACTTTCATAAATTCACAAATAATTAAATACTCATGAATGGGCACACTCTGTTTGTGTTAGTAGCTGGAGCTATATAATTGGTTATGTTTCCCTTTTCACTTTGTTTTTTTTTATTTTTTTATTTATTTTTTTTAATTTTTTTTCTATATATATTAGTTGGCCAATTAATTTCTTTCTATTTATAGTAGAGATGAGGTCTCGCTCTTGCTCAGGCTGGTCTCGAACTCCTGAGCTCAAACGATCCGCCCACCTCGGCCTCCCAGAGAGCTAGGATTACAGGCTTGAGCCACCGTGCCCGGCCCCCTTTTCACTTTGGATTCCAGGAAGCTCAAAGATAAATTGAGAACTTGGTCACAGAATTAAGATTAGCCATTTGTGGTTAGAAAATTTGTATTCTTTTTCTGACTGGGTTCTAATTTCCCATTTCTACTTTAATCATTTCACTGTCATATCTTTTGTTATAAGCTTCACCAATCTTTTTTTGATAAGAGGGGAATAAATGAAGTTAATTTTAAAAAAATACTCTTAATCTTTCAAAAGAGGTTATTGGGGCCGGGCGCGGTGGCTCACGCCTGTAATCCTAGCACGCTGGGAGGCCGAGGCGGGCGGATTGCTCAAGGTCAGGAGTTCAAAACCAGCCTGAGCGAGACCCCATCTCTACTATAAAAATAGAAAGAAATTAATTGGCCAACTAATATATATATAAAAAAAAAATTAGCCGGGCATGGTGGCGCATGCCTGTAGTCCCAGCTACTTGGGAGGCTGAGGCAGCAGGATTGCTTGAGCCCAGGAGTTTGAGGTTGCTGTGAGCTAGGCTGATGCCACGGCACTCACTCTAGCCTGGGCAACAAAGCGAGACTCTGTCTCAAAAAAAAAAAAAAGAGGTTATTGATCATTTCAATTACCCTTTTCCAAAGAAGATAGCTTTAAGTTGTGCCTATGAGCAGAGTTATCTGCCCTTCCATGACACTTAGGCAGGAATTTTAGATATTGATAGGGACAGTTCTTGTTTCCTAAGTTTGGTTTTCCCGAAATGCCCTTAGCAGCCTACGTATAGATCAGCGCAGTTTTGCCCAGCTTCGCTTATGGTTAAGCCACAATTACAGTGTGCCTAGATAGAGACCTCGAATGTTCGGCTCAAGCAAGATGTATTTCCCCTTTAATAGCCTCCTGGACAAGCTCCTGCCCTATTTCTGGCCCCCACACCCGCCAATCTTACTGGGCAGTAATCTGAAGACCACATTAGAGAGCGAACAGCCTGGAACACCCTTCTGATCTCACAAGACTCCCCCAGGCAGGCATTAAATCCTCAATCTGCACCGCCCCACCCCCACGCCCTGATGCGCTTGCTGAGGGAGCTTTTTCATTCCCGCCAGCTGATTGTGTTCAGCAAATGTTTGTAAATGTCGGTGGCCATGTCTCCTCCACGCTACGGTGAGCTTCCGCCCCCTGAAACTGTGTTTTCGGAGTCTTTTGTGTCTCCTAATGGTGCCTGGAACATTTTGCACATGATAAGGAACTCAAATAAAATGAACAATAAGCGTCCCCAACCAGCTAGAGCCTTTTTTTACGAGGCTCTCAATGAAAACTCTGAACCACGTCGGCGTCTGATAAAGGCAAACATCTGGAGATGCCAGTGGCAGATGCCCAATTATGCTGAGCCTAATGAATGGGCGCCGAGTTACGTGGGCTCAGTGGCATCGCTCAGCTGGGCCTGCCGCCACCGCAGGCGACAGGCTCCCTGCTTCCCAGGCACAGTCCTGGCCCAGAGAGGGCAGGACAAGGTCCGCAGCCCCATCCCCAAGGAGGAGGAGGGCCTGGTTAATTTATTTTCTCATTCACTTTTTATTTTGCAAAAGCATCCTATTTTCTACGAGGAAGTGTTAATTATACCATAGACACCATCAAATGGTACTAAGCGATAACTAAATGTTCAGGAGGTTGACATGTACATTGTTTCAAGTGGCTCCGTGATTTATTATCTAATTTAGATAAAGGCAAATAGTGAGATCATAATAGCCCCCTTTTACTCTGGTTTACGCCTCATTGTCTCTGGGTCTAGAATGAGAAATGAATCATCGTGCCAGCCCCGCAGGAAGACGGGCTGGTTAAAAGCATAGGCTGGAGAGTCAGACCCTTTGGGGTTCCAATCCCAGCCCTGCTGTTGACAATGGCAAAAGGAATGAGGGCTAAGGGCCTCTTGGAGGGGACAGGGTCGACAAGGAAGCGAGATAAACGAGACAAACCGCGTGGCACTGAGTGGGCATAAAGGATGTGTCCACCTGTGTCCCTTGTCACTAAGTTGGGAGCAGATGACAAGTCCGGATTCCCACGCTGGGGGCAGGCCCAGCTGAATGAGGGGCACATGCCCACATCAGTGTCCCAGCTGTACCCAGCGAGGGGTGGTCGTTGCTGTGAAAGGGCAGCGACAGTGGCATGCCACGTTTCCCTAGGCATGCCGTGATAACTTACATTTCTGAAAGAGGAAAAGGGCTGTTGGGCTGCAGTGTTTACCCCAAAAAGTCATCGTTTGCACCAGAGTGTAGCTGGGTTCATCATGGCAGAGGAACGCAAGGTCTCCCAGACAAAGCGATTCTGTGCCTCTCTCTTTTTTTTTTTTTTTTTTTTGAGACAGAGTCTCACTTTATTGCCCAGGCTAGAGTGAGTGCCGTGGCGTCAGCCTAGCTCACAGCAACCTCAAACTCCTGGGCTCAAGCAATCCTGCTGCCTCAGCCTCCCAAGTAGCTGGGACTACAGGCATGTGCCACCATGCCCGGCTAATTTTTTCTATATATATTAGTTGGCCAATTAATTTCTTTCTATTTATAGTAGAGATGGGGTCTCGCTCTTGCTCAGGCTGGTCTCGAACTCCTGAGCTCAAATGATCCGCCCA
>VSMD01134788.1:0-10979 GCA_008750895.1 Mirza zaza
CTGCCTCGATATGCAAGACAATGTCCAGGTAAGGGTCAAAGGTGTCTGAAATGCCATGGCAGTGCAGACACTTGATTTGAGACCTCCAGTAGCCTCCAAATATTTGACGGATTAGGGTTGTGTCTTCAGAGTGACCATCTAAGGGCTTGTATCCAGACAGACAAGCTTTCTTCATGGCATCCACAGTGAACATGAGAAACTCATGGGCATCTTCCTGGTTGGAAGGTTGTATCTGTGGAAGCCAGCAGCCAGTGCCAGCAAGGGCTTGATCACCTGGCCAGGCTGGTTTAGCACCCGTGTAACATGAGCTTCCATAGTGCAGAGCATGCAGAATTCCTGACGACGACAGCTTAGAGAATGCTCCTGGGACAGCACATAGTTGGCGAGGGGTGGTGTGTATGTCAGGAACTGCAGTGCAGCATTCATGTAGCACGTGTTTCCCACATTGCAGAGCCCAGAACCAACCCCATAAAGTCTCTTCCACGTCATCAGAAGTCTGTCCCTGGGATCCAATTGCTTTGTCCCAGGAGCCTGTTTCAAAATAGAGGTTGGGATCTCTCTTAGATAACGGTGAAGAGTTCTCAGGTCGGTAACAACTGGGGTGATCTTTACTATCAGCTAAATTTGGCTGAGAAGTTTTGAGTTTTGTAAAGGCATTGAAATGAGGTTCACCTCCCTGGAGGAGTGAAGCAGTTTCCATGTTTCCAGGAGCAATGATCACAGAGCTTCCCTCTGGGATCGTAAATTGAGGAAGGACTATATTTTCCCTTCTGAGACCACCTTCAAATGGCAGGTTTGTCTCCACAACAGCCTTTTTATGGCAAATCCGACTCACCACACCCACTCTCGAGGCACAACATGGACCAATCATGTCCAAGCACTTAAGTGGATTAGGAAGCCTCAGGGTGTGTTCTCTGGAATTCCCCAGATAATCCAATCGACACCCTTCTCATTACTATTTGTACACCTGGGGCAGATTGAACTATCAAGATCATGCATAAATATCCTGAAAATAGAACGGGGGTGGGGTGGTCGGCATATATTTGTTTTAGCTCCTTGAAAACAATAATGGAGGAGTATTAGATTAAGAAGTTGGACTCAAACTTCCTGATTTTAGTTCTTCCTACAAAGCTACAGTTACTGAGTCAGAATGGCACTGGTGTGAGATCAGACATAGAGACCAGTGCAATAGAACAGATGGCCCAGAAATAACCCTCCTTCTATGGTCAATGGACGTGAATGATTGGTGCAAAGGTATCAACAGCTTTCAGTGTGGAAAGGATAGTGTTTTCAAAAAATGCTGCTCTGAAACTTCACTATCCACAAAACAAAGTAAATTTCCCCACTCAGTCCTCAAGTCACAGAAAGATGCTTCCCCTTCTCAGACTTCAAACTGCAGTTTAGTCATCTTGTCAGCCCTTTTATGGCTCATGCCTCCCGCCAGGGCCGGCACACCCACTCACTACATAAAAGGTCAACAATTAGATCGAATCCATTTATTGCCTCAGGGGTTTCACAGTGGGGTCTCTGGATTCTGGTGGGAATCCCATGGGACTTATGGACATTACTATTTATTGAACACCTGAAGCAGATTTAGATATCCATATTGTCCATCAATACCCTAAGAGTACCACTGAGTTGGGCCGATGGGTATCCCTCTGTCTGGCTTCTTCCAAAAGAAAGAGAAGGAATAACATGGGAAGAAGTGACGTGTGTATGCCTCTGTGTGTGTGTGTGTTTTAATCTATATTCTCATGTATTTACATGTGCAAAATACCAAAATGCCTTAGGATACTGAATAAGCAGTAGTTGGACTCATGCTTCTTGATTTTATATTTTACTACAAACTACATTAATATGTCAATGTGTTGCCGGCACAAGATCAGACCTAGAGATCGAAGGAACAGAATAGGGAGCCCAGATACAACCCCTGCCATCTGTGGTGCACTGGGTTGAGTGATTGATACAAGGGTGTCAAAACTTTCACGGAAAAAGTGCATTCTTTAGAACATCCAGTGTTGTGAAACTTAGATATCTACAGGAAACTTTAAAAGTTGGACCATACACAAACTAATAAAATTACCCTACACAAAATACTCAAACTTATCTTGAAATTGATGAAAGACTAAATATACAAAGTAAACTATGAAACATTTAGAAGATCACATGAGGTATGTGTTCATGGCATGGAATTTCTGGAGATTTCTTGGATATGATACCAAGGAACAGGCATAACAAAAAAAATAAGTAAATTGGGGTTTATCAAAATTAAAACTTTCATTCATCAAGGCCACTATAAAATGAGTGACAATATAACACACAGGTTCGAGAAAATATTTGCCAATTATATATCTGATATTGGACCGGTATCCAGAATATTAAATCTTCTCTGCAACTTAAAAAAAAAAATAAAAGCACAAAATTATAAAAATAGACTTTTCTCTAGAAAAGATATACAATGGCCAATGAATTCGAAAGAGATGTTCAATAATGTTATTTATTAGGGAAACACTTATCAAAATGCTATGAGATAATTTTCTGGTACTGTGAGAGTGGCTAAGATTAAATCAATCAATCAATCAACCAATCAATCAAAGCGGAGACTAAGAAGTGTTGTTAAGGATGTAGAACAATGGAATCTCTATATATTGTTATTCAGAAAGAGAAAATGATGCAATTCCTGTGCAAAACAACATGACCATTCCTCACAAAATTAAACACATGATCCAGAAACGTCCCTCCTACGTATATAGAGAAAAGATTGAAAAGCAGACAAAGAAATATTTGTGCATCTTTGTTTATACTATCAAAGTTCACAAAATCAAGAGTCAAAACAACCCAAATATTCAACAGTGGATGAATGGATGAAAAAAATGGAGTGTTTGTGTGTGTGTTTTTCTGTGTGTGTAATGTAACATCATTGGGCTTTAAAAATAGATAAAGTTGTCTATTTTCAAGCTGCTAATGGAGGAGACATGGTGGAAACGAAACTTCTATCAACGAATATTAGAGGGGTGAAAACAACGTTCACTGTGTCTGTACAAACAAGTAGAAGATGGAAATGAAAATGGAGGAAACAGAGCTCCATCTGGCTCTCTTAGAGGCATTTTAGGAACAATTCTTTGAGGCACAAGGCAAGGTGAAAAATCAGCCAGTCACCAAAGGACAGATACTTGAGGATTCATGGCATATGAGTTTTCTACAGCATTCTCATCCATAGTGACAGAAAGGAGAACTGTAGGTCATGGGAGGACTTCGCAGAGGGAAAATGTGGTGTTAAAATTTAAAGTTTAGAGAGTTTCAGTCAGGAAATGAGAAGTTGCTGAGATGGATGGTGGTGAGGGTTACACCTCAAGGTGAATGCACTGAATGTCAGGGAATCACAAATGGAAATACAATAAAATGCATTTTATATTAAGTACATTTTAGCACGATGAAAATGCAAAGTACAAAATGAAATATGTATAAATACAAACATTTATTTCTCTTACACAAAATATATGTTCTTAAAACCCTGCAGGTTTACCAGTATATGTGTTTTAGAAATACCTCAAAATGGTAAGCAACAGAGGGCATTGTTTCCGGAGACCACTAATTGAAATGTAATAGGATTAAGTTGATTAGGTTAGGTCACACCTACTACTTCCAACCCATGGAACTGTATATAAGTCAGTGTGATCTGAGTCAGGGCACCAAAAATAAAAAGTCAGTGTGGACAGGAAGCCTCTCTACAAGCTAAGTGCCCTTTGCCCAGAAGTTCTGCTACTGCACTGAATCACATCACACCCAGTGGAGTTGGCCCAGCATTTGGCTTCACTCCTCTGAGAACCTACAGAAGGACAGGAGGTGAACACTTGGATTTAAGGTTCGTTTCTATCACTAATTTGTTTTTCAGAGTATACCTCATAACAATACTAGAGTAAAAAAATATGTGTGTGTGTGTATATATATATATATATATATATATACATGTACATATATATATCGTGGTGGTTTTAACTTATGAGGTAAGGGGTTTTGTTCTTTTTAATTGTATTTGTTTGAAAAGAGACTTAAAATAGTTCAGTTTAATGTCAATTATTTCATAACAATTCACATTCTTAAGCAAATATATCCAGCCCACTGACTTTATGGGTAGACAGATAAACAGTTTTGGAAAGCTAGTGGCATTGGCCATGAACATGTGAAGCCTAAAGATTTCATTTGTTCATCATTTATTCAAACGTATTCATTATGCATTTATTTGAAACTAGATAGAGAGTGGGCTTCTGAAGATAGAGCAGTAATTGAAAGACTGTAGACCACAAACTTCCCGTTTAGTAGGAAAAGAAATAATATTTGCGTGTGATTTAGTGTTTGGAAACTGTATATGTATGTGTATATAAATACACACACACACACACACACATATATATATATATATATATATATATATATATATATATTGAGAGAGGGAGAGAAAGTCTCACTCTGTTGCTCGGGCTAGAGTGCTGTGGCATCATCCTAGCTCACAGCAACCTCAAACTCCTGGGCTCAAGCAATCCTCCTGTCTCAGCCTCCTGAATAGCTGGGACTACAGGCATGCACCACCATGCCCAGTTAATTTTTTCTATATATATTTAGTTGGCCAATTAGTTTCTTTCTATTTTTCTTAGAGACGGGGTCTCACTCTTGCTCAGGCTGGTTAAACTCTTCACCTTGACCGATCCTCCCGCCTCGGCCTCCCAGAGTGCTAGGATTACAGGCCTGAGCCACTGCGCCCGGCTGGAAACCGTATATTTTAATGTCAAAATGACAATTCAACTTTAAATAGCTCATTATTAAATGGATGAGATTGTCAGCTAAAGGGAAAGGGAATCCACACAAAAGTTTATGGTAGTTGAAGAGAGAGGATGAAGGGCTGAGCTCAGGAGCCTGGGGATGCAGGGCTGCGACATAAGGGGTTTTCCATCCCCTGTGTTCCTGGTGATTATCGGGGTCATTCCCAGCCCTCCCACCAGAGAATCCAACCTTTTTTATTTGCCAAAGAATTTTTAGTTTCAAAAGGGTTGTTAATTCTGACTTCAGGCTTTTTGTGTCTGGCCATCTGAGGAAAGTTTAGATGACTGAAAAAGGAAATTTTATGGATTCATAATTAGGAATAGTCAAAGGGAAACTTGACTTACGATTTTGCAATTAGTCTCTTAGGGGACATAGGCACAAAATAAAGTTGCAAACAGATTAATGTATAGCGATGCATTAGAAACTAGGTCGGGGTAGCTTTTACCTACTTGTCTTATGTGAAGACCTTAAGGCGTAAGGATAATTTTCCTCAGGAGATTCATTTTAAACTGTAATTTTCATGAAAAACATATGTTTTTACTATTTAGAAAGTGTAGCTGGCCTTCCTTATCCATCCACTTCTGTGGATTCAACCAACTGCAGATCACAAACGTTCAGAAAATAAAATTTCCACAAAGTTTCAAAGAGCAAAACTTGAATTGACGCTGCAATTGTGAGTTACTATGTTGAATCCACACACATGAAGTGAGGTGTAGGCATGGTATTACGTATTATAAGTAGCCCAGAGATGATTTAGAGTGTTTGGGTTGATGCACATAGGTTATATGCACATTTGATATCAGAAAGGCGAGCATCCGCACACGTTTATATCCCCAGGGCGTGTAGAACCAATCTCCCAAAGATACTAGGAAGGGCTGTACAAAAGAATCCCACAGAGAAAAACTATTTAAGGAACAGAGTGTGATAGAAACTAGTTAAGGAACAGAGTGTGATAGAAACTGAATATCACTAAGACGAAATCCTACTGAATTTGTGATGACTCGGGGTAGGAGACACGTAGCACTGATTTTTAAATGGATGGGCCTGATTCTGCTGGTGCCCCCCTATGATTGAGTTATCCGGGCCCCTCCCATTACACAATCCGCAGCACAATCCAATCACACCCGGCCCTGCCGACCAATCCCTGGGTTCCGAGCCTTCTTAAGGCCTCTTAAAGAACTTGCCAGAGACCTGGCTCTCAGAGCACTATCCAGGCTGCTCCAGGCAGGGAACACTCTCCCCCATGCCCTGCCTTGTGTGTGCCCAGCTGGGAGCTGACACCTGTCTTTCACTTAAGGTAAAGATCAAGGCACCAATTTTCAAGAAACAGGATAGACTGAGGTTGGCGGACACGATCCCAAGCACAGAACCTTTACCATGTATGGTTTCCGACGTCCAAGAAGCCCCAGCGAGTCCTGCACAGGGACCGAGGCCGATCACACAGGAGAGAGCAGGTGTGTTTGAGTGTGTCTGCCTTGGGTTGACGGCAGGTTGACATGTGACTGCGTGTGTGTGTGTGTGTGTGTGTGTATGCATGAATGTGTGCAAGAGAGCCACGCTGGGGCAGAGGTGGCATCCTGGAATGCCCTGACGCTGCATGTTCTGAGTTAAGGTAGCAGGGGCGGCGTGAGCCCTGCAAAGGCAGCCACCTGCTCTGGTCGGGGGTGGCGGTGTTTCTGTCAGTGGCCCAGTCTCGGGGTTGCCTCATACCGTCAATCCACGTCTCCTCTTTCAATGGAAGTGGTGACTCCTTCGTGCAGAAAGGACAAGTGCGGACGTAATCTAAGGGCTCTACCTCCTGCTCCCTGGGAGGCAAGCATTCTCACCATCTCTCTCTCCTTTCACACTTTAACTGCATAGAGGCGGGGGGCAAATACCTGGAATAACAACTTTTTCCACTGAAGTCCACAGACCAAATGACATATCCCCCTTCTCATGTCGGTGAGCTCCCGGGGCAGCAGACTGCTTCCCGTGGCCACCACCCTTTGTCACATGCCACCCCAAATTCAGGGAAGACCCTTTAGAGGGAGCAAGGGTGGGCGGTGGGCTTTAGCGGTGCATGTGGCTGAGGGCCCTGGTGAGAATGTGAGCTGGGTGACAGATGCAGCTGTGGGCTGTGAGAGGTGACTCTGTGTCACTGTGTGGAGGCCTCACTGATCCCTTTGTGTCCTGCAGCTCGCCTCCTGCACGACTGAACCCGCCCCAATGTCAGCCACTGGAGAAGCGACCCAGGACAGGTAAGACATGTTCCCCTGCTTTTCCTGAAGTTTCCACTACTCTGAACCCACAGGCACATCCAGACAGTCATGAAAGGAGAGGGCGCTTCCTCCAGGGTGAGGGAAAAGGCATCTTTGGTCCTCGTGGGCAGGCGTTCCGTGGGTGGCCTCTGCAGGGGCTTGGCTTCCTGGAGCTCACACCCTTAACCCCGGATCCCGCAGAACCACAGCGTTCTCCTCCCTCTGCTGTCTCCACAGGTGCAGAGACCCCCGCAGGTGAAGGAGCTCCTCACCTGGGTTCATGCCAGCCCCTGGAACCACCCCAGGTAAGTTCCTCTTTCCTGGGTGGCAGAGATAGGACATTGCTGCCTAATATCCAGCTTCCAAGGGGCCTGCCGGCGTGTGCATTTAGGGAGAGCCAGCGTGACAGCAAACTGGGAGGGAACTGGTGTTTTAAAGTAGTAGAGGGTGGAGTTGTCGGTGGGTCCCTCCCCATCATCACCATCTGTAGCCTGTTTTGGAGTTTGAGCACTCAGGGCTGTCTCTCCCCAGGAGCAATGTGAGTCCAGCACAGAGGTGTTCATGGTGGTCCTGGAGCCAGGGGCAGTGCTGCAGCTGAACCTGGGAGAAGAAATTGTCATCGTGGCCCCGCAGGCAGCCCTGCAGCTGACCACTGGCAATGTGGCCCTGGTGTTGGTCCCTGAGCATGCCCTCAGGTCAGCAGAAGGTCTGCAGTTACCCGTGGAGACCCACTGCATCTTCCCTTGCGCTGGTGATGTCACCTGGGAGTTCCACATTCAAGGTGGAGATCCCCCGGCCATGGGAGCAGAGGAGATGCTTGTCCCGCAGGCAGAAGAGGAGGCTGCTCCCCTCGACCTCCAGCCCTTGGTGAGGCCCCCAGGAAACCAGGTCACCAGGTTCAGCCCTTCTCTCCTGATGACCCCGTTCTATGGTGCAGGCTTCCTGGTGGCTGCCCCTCAACGCTTCCCCCTGCCACCCACTCCCAGTCCGGTAAGACTTCCTCGGCCAACAGACTGCAGCTTTGACCTCCATGGTGGTCTGGGGTGTGTGCCCGGCTCTGCCCTCCGACCTCTGCCCCCCTCGCCAAGCCCAGGGCCCCTGATGTGCCGCAGGGTTCCCTTTAGGGCTCCCAGCAGAGCACGGCGTTGTCTGTTCCCAAAGTGATGGGCCCTAGAGCCACCTTGCTCTGCTGGGTCAGGGATTGACCGAGTCCCTGTCAGTGCACCCCACAGCATGGAGGGAGAGCGGTGCCAGTGACGTCTTGCTTCTCCCTGGCTGTGACCCACCATCATCCCTGGTTCTGGGTGTCAGAGGGCCCCACACGGTGCAGGGAGGGGGAACAGAAGGGACTTAACATGTTCCTGTCACACCTGGCACAAGTGTCCCCTGGAATTTCCCTTTGTGACCCAACCACATGGATTCTAAAGTTACCCTAAATTGATTAATTCACGTTGTATGCTTCTATGAAAACATCACATTAGCGCTGTGAATTCTTATAACTGTTACATACCCATGATAATTAAAAATAAAACAATTAAAACATTCATGTTGTTGATCAGAGTCTGTGTGACTGCTGTCTTGCTTCCAACTGAGACACTCTCTTCTGCCTTTGGAGAGATCGTGCGCCCATTCACTGTTGCCTTCGCTTTGCTTTTCGTTCTTTCATTTATTCTTCTTGTTTGTGCCCATGGACTTACAGTTGTGTATCTGACAAAGTTCTTGGCAAAACTGGAGACATTGCTTTGAGCAGAACAAACAAGTTTCTAGCTGTCATGGAAGGAGAAGACCACGAAAACAGTAATTTCATTTCACTTGATGGAGGAAAGAGGGACTCGGCACCGTGTGTGGGCATGGGCAGCACCCCTGTATTTTGAAGTGAAAGGGAGAGGCTCTTCCACAAGGTACCTTGTGAGTTGAGACCTCAACGTGATTTATATTAAATGATCTTAGTAATGGAAACACTACATATGCATTTAACCAAAAGTTATAATACACCTCGACTACCAGGATAGCATGAGGAGTGTTGGGGGTGTCCTGGTGCAGGGTGCGTTTGTGCTGTAAAATATCAGTACACGGATCAGGAAGGGAAAACTTCATATAAAAATGAAACACCAGGGCTCAACATCCCTAATCATTAGAGAAATGCAAATCAAAACCACAATGAGATACCACCTAACCCCAGTGAGATTGGCCTGTATCAAGAAATCCCAAAACAACAAATGCTGGAGAGCATGTGGAGAGACAGGAACACTCTTACACTGCTGGTGGGACTGCAAATTAGTGCAACCTTTGTGGAAAAGAATTTGGAGACATCTCAAAGAGCTAAACATAGAAATACCATTCTACCCAGCAATAGCATTATTAGGCCTCTACCCCAAAGAGCAGAAGACATTCTATTATAAAGACATCTGTACCCGAATGTTTATGGCAGCACAATTCACTATTGCAAGGAGGTGCAAACAACTCAAGTGTCCCTCAATTCATGAGTGAATTATTAAAATTTGGTATATGTTTACAATGGAATATTATTCAATTAAAAGAAACGACGGTGAGCTAGAACCGCTTATATTATCCTGGATTGAGCTTAAGCCCACTATCCAAAGTGAGATGACATAAGATGAGAATAATGGGCTTCACATCTACTCACCATCAAATTGGTACTGACTGATTAACATTATGGTGCTCAAAGGGAGGTGGTATTCACCAGGAATTTGAAGATTGGGGGGTAGTCCCACATCTGAGGGATGTGGTGAGCATTGTGGAGGGGAAGGGCATACCTCTAACTCTTTCCGGGGAGAGGCAAAGATATAAAATATAACCAATGTTAAAAAAGAAACACAACATATCCAGTTTTGGGCAGGTGGGAGGGGGGAGGAGGGGATGGGTATTTACATACATAGTGAGTGTGATGTGCACTGTCTGGGGGATGGAGACACTTGAAGCTCTGACTCAAGGGGGGGAGGGAAGGCAAGGGCAATGTATGTTAAATTTTGTACTCCTATAATATGCTGAAATAAAAAACAACTGGGGCGGGGAACATGGCAGAGTAGGGGTGCCCTCCTGGCTCTCTGCTCCCAGAGCGAAAAGTGAAGAAAGCAGATAGCCACACGCGAGCGATCCACACTTCCACAGGACCAGCTTCGCAAGCCTGCAGACATCCACCGGGAAACGGAGGGATAAGACCATTTACAGCCTAAAGCAAAGGTGAATCGATTATTCTTCCGTAAAAACCAGGGATTCGGAGGCACACAACAGGGAGGGAGCGAGGCGCGGTTTCAGCTGCTGCCGGCTGGCAGTGGCGCCAGCCCTACCTGGAGCTGAGCAACACCCCCTCCTACACCGAGCTCCACTCCCACGCAGGCCGGGAGGAACCTGAAGTTGGTGAGAAGTGGCAGCGTGGGACAAAGCCGTGTGGAGAGGAGACTAGAGCAGGGAACACTGAGTTCTCCAGAGCACACAGCAGCAGCAGTATAAGGAGGGAGAGGGTCCGAGCCCAGCACCCACTCTCCGCGCAGCAGGAACCAGAGCCCACTCGGACATCTCCCTGCAGAACACTCCCAGGTCAAGGCTAAGGGGAGTTTACACAGAAGGAGGCTTTGACTTTGGATAAAGAGGAGGTTTGGGACAGCACTGAGAGGCCAAAGTGTGCTAAGTTAGACTCCTTGAGCCATTAGGACCCCCCTCCCTCTGCCCCTCCGGCACCGCTCCGGCCTCCGCACCGCTCTGCTTCTGCATTCCAGCGCTGACTTGGCATTCCAGCGCTGACCTGGGCTCGGGGTTTGGAGGGGAGGCGCAGAGAGAGTACTGGTACGCGCCCCTGCTCCACCAATTTGATATTGGACAGTCACTTGCTGCACAAGTGGCACTGACTCTGAACTCAGAGAGTGGACCCTGCCTGGATGGGACAGTACTACAGGGGAG
>VSMD01134789.1:0-24816 GCA_008750895.1 Mirza zaza
TGCAGGGGTTGCTGCCATTGAGAACTTCCTACTTATGGTGCCACTTGGGAGACAGCACCCTGAAGAATGGGGCTATGTTTTATGGGATAAAGTATATACTTTGGATTGGAGACCATTATGTGCAGTGAGGTATGTGGATTCCAATCTCAACTTTAAGAATATTTAATAGCCACCATTTCCATTAATATTTGTGGCAGTCACTATTATAGAGGACACAAAGAACAGTAAGCTATACTTGCCTACAGGAGTTTGCAATCTAGTAGGAGAAAATAAGTCAAGCACACAAGTGACTGTAATAAACAAAGCAAGGGAGGAGGGCTAGGCCCTTCGGTACCCTCAACCACCGTATGTCTCAGCCAAAAGCAGAAGAACAAAGTAAGGGAAGGATGTGATCTACTTACTATATCAAAGTGGACCAGGTCCATTTGCAAAATGCAAACAGAAATCTGACCTGATTCTTGCTTTCCTCAGTCTTTTCCAATTTTTTCTCACATTTCCCCCAGATTATACCTTCATTAAAATTCCATCCATTGCTTTTCCTCAGGCCTAGCTGAGACTCTTCAGTTCAGCCACTAGGGAAAGACACCCAGCTGTGCTACAGGAAATAAGATGGACCCCACACGATGAGGCATAGGTGTCTACCTCACCCTTATTAATGCCTACTTCCCCATGTGCCGTTCTTGAGGACAAACTCATCCTTTTCATCACACTCTCCACTATCTCCACCTATGTCACTGTCAGTATCTACAACAATTTGGGTTGGTGGAGGCTTCCTAATTAATTGTGTTAAAATTCCTAGGCCAGATCTAGGATGAGCAGAATAACTGATTAGTTTGACTGAGAAGGGTGTGAGGAATGGGGGAATGACAGCTAAGTCAAGTAGTTCAAATGCTACATGCCCTAAACCCATTTCAGTCATTCATTCTAAAGATTTAGCACTCCAAAGTTACAGATTTTTATAGTTCTTATCTTGTCTTGAAAAGATTTCCAAAAACATGCACAACAATTTTTAAATAGTTATATAACCGATCAAGAGAAAAGGCCAAAGTTCTTGAGAAAAATCTTGGCCGAGGTCACATTCTTTTTCCCATCTTAGTTTCTTTGTGTATTTCCCTTCATGACTCCCTAGGGTTTATAAACTAGGTTGAGTCTTTGAAAAAGCAAGCTAGCTTTGACTAAGAAAACTTGCTAAATTTCAACCTTTAAAGAGTAACAGGACAGCTTCTCGAGTATAGTCTTTATAACGTTCATTTTTAAAGCATGCAGGAGTTTATCTCCCTGAAGGGATTTATGTTTCACAACTTTAATATTGCCCCACTGCAAAAATGCTCAGTTCTGTTGCAAGAATGTGTAACTAAAAATCACTCCAAAATGAAGACGAAGAAACTTAACATTAACGGAGTGCCTGTTACAACTGTGGAGGGTGCTAGGTGTTGTTATATAATGATCTCTTTGAATCCCTTCCAGATAAACCCTGAGCCCCCACTTTCAAACTTATCCTGCCATATCCTTAGCTGCTTCCTATGCTTCCATGTGAAATGTAATATTACATTTCCTACAAAATAATTACTTCTAAGTCTGTCTTCCTCACTAGACTGTGAGCTCCCTGAGGCTAGATATTATGCCTTAACCATTTTTATGTCGTTGTAGTCCAATACAATCCTTTTTGCATAGTTATAATAAATATTATGGACTAAATGATAACACTTATTTTACAGGGAGGAAAATGGGCTGTAAAAAAAATGATTTGGCTGCAGTCACCCAGTTAGTAATTGACAGAGCTATTGCTGCAATAGCCCTGGAATTTTCTTCAAGGTGTTTCTCGTTAACATCATTTCTAGCTGCAGTTTTGTAGGATTTTTGTGTAATCATTTCATGTCCTCTATCTTGTGTGTGACAGTGGACAGTAGAGTGTCTGGGAGAATCTGGGCCATATGGAGATTTACCAAAAAAGAGTTAAGCAAAAAGACCACAGAAGCATCACAGGGACAAAGTTCAGAAGCAATGGGGGGGGGACATCATTCTTCAGACATCTGCCAGGAATGTCAAGCAGCTAAAAGCAGCATCCCTGATTAACCATAAACTTGCTTGTTATCTACTCAGCAAAACAGAGAAAAACAACCACAGGAATTTCAGCATTGTACCCAAGTCTTATCTCTTAAACACTTTTGTCTCTCATTTAATGATTGGCTATGCCACAGGCTATTCTCCTGCTAACTCCTTCTCTGCCAAACTCAGTATTTTAATCTATTAATTGTTATTGCACATGTTACTGGAATCTCCCATAATTATTATATGTTTGTAGCTTTTCTCTTGTGTCTATGAAAGTCATTCTTTGATTAACATAATCATCTTTTATTTACTCTTACCCAAAATTGCAGCTCATAACATAATACTTCAGGAAGGGAAAATCTGGGGGCATTCTCCTTATAAACTGCCTATATTTGTAATGATACCGAGGAATCTGTGGCAGTAAATAAGCTTAAAGAAAGACAAAAAAATCTCAGCTTAAATTGGTACTTTTCCTCAGATTCATGAGAAAGATGATATTCTTGGATACCCACCATTTATGTATTAGTTCTCTGGTTTTTTCAAAATTCCTTTAGAGAAGGGAGAGAGAGGAGGAGAAAAATAATAAAAATAAAATTTTACAAGTTAAAAAATTCCTTTCGAAACCTCCATTTTGGATACATTGTCTCATTTTGACTTAATATTATTATTATTTTCAACAGAAACCATTTTTAGATTGCTATTTCACAGGATTCTTGTATCAGCTATGATTTTCTTTTGTTTAAAAACCTTTTTTAAATTTATAAAAAATTTTGGTCTAATTTATATAACCTCACCACCCTAAGGCAGCAACTATTCTTATTTCTTCATAATGTCTTCCAATGTTTATCATATATGTACCCATATCTATAATGAATTCACATATATATGTATAAAGTTTTATAAAGCTGTAATAATAGTAGGTATACACAATTTTAAAAATTCCTTTTTCACCTAAAAATGTTTTTGTAAATTCTTTTTATTTCTACTTGATTTTTTAATATTTCTATATAGTAATATTTATTAGTGCTAGAGTTTCAAAATGTAATATTACATCAGTATGTCATAATTATATTTAATCGTTTCTGAGATACTAGATATGTAGATTCATAGTTTTCCATTATTAAAAATAATCCCTCCTATAAACATCTTGATATGTTGAGCCCTTAGCATTGAAATACATGGCCAGGAGAAGATTAGTAAGTCAAAGGATCTGCACATTTTGTCACTCTTGATATACATTGGCCACTTTATATATATATATATATACATATATATATATATTTTTTTTTTTTTTTGAGACAGAGTCTCACTCTGTTGCCAGGGCTAGAGAGTGCCGTGGCATCATCGTAGCTCCCAGCAAGCTCAAACTTCTGGGCTCAAGTGATCCTCCTGCCTCAGCCTCCGAAGTAGTTGGGACTACAGGCGTGCACCACCATGCCCGGCTAATATATATATATATATATATATTTATATATTTTAGTTGTCCAGCTAATTTCTTTCTATTTTTTTTAGTAGAGACGGGGTCTCACTCTTGCTCAATCCTCCCGCCCAGCCTATTGGCCATTATATTTTTAAATCAACTGAAAATGAATTTGAAATGAAAGTAAGAATTTGACATTACAAATTACATACATATATTTGTTTTAACTTGCTTTAGATCAGTTGTTAATATAAAATATGTGCTCTTCTAAAACTTTGAGGCCAGGAGCGGTGGCTCACACCGGTAACCTTAGCACTTTGGCAGGCCAATGCAGGAGGATTGCTTGAGCCCAGGAGTTTGAGGTTGCAGTGAGTTTGAGGTTGCAGTGAGCTCCAAAAACTTTGAAATTTGCTGAAGCTATGCCATTTAGTTCATTTCATTGCTAGTGATAGTAAGATATCAAAAAAGGATGGCTGGATCCAGGAGTTCTCTTTCCTCATCTTCTTCTATGATATATTGATATCATTCCTTAGCAGGTTTCTCCATAGTAGGAAAAATGGCCACTGGTGACTTTAAGCCTACATTTTTAAGACTTATGGCTTCTATATATCAGATATCACTTAGGGATTCTGATTATCCTTGCTTATCAGTCTAATCAAAGAAATCTGTTTTTTTTTCTATAGGCAATGACTAACTTCCCTTTTAATTTATATATATGAGTTGATGAAGGGAAATGAATTCAAGTATATAAGACATATATATGTGTCTATACACATACATACTTATACATCATATATTAATATCTATAGACATACATATATTTTGGAGATCCTTTTCTCATACCAATAAAAGTTCTGATCTTTGACTCTTGGGCATCTTTCCTCTTAAACCCACATCAAAGTTCAGCATTGCATCAACCTGACACTGAGAAGTGACCAACCCAAGGAAAAGGACAAGAAACTGGGAAAACACTTTGGGAACTATATCACATTCGTTTACCAATGAGACCCAAATGTTGTCATTAGGCTTGACCCACTTATGTTAAACTCTTACTTGAGTGAGTAGAGCTTCCCTTATAGATCAGTATAAGCCATAAATGCCTGCTACTGTGCTAATATCACAGCCACAGTGAACTGAAATTCAAAACTAAATTATAATTTCAAATACTGTTTAGGAGTAAGGGTACAATTTTAGCATGACTAATGTGACATTCAATATAACTCCATCTGTTTTTCACTATTGGTTGCAATGGATTTCAGTTACTTTATGATCATTCTCTAAGATTGACAAGGGATGTAGTGCTTGCAGGAGTGTAAAGGAATACCATATTTCTGGAGGGCAATTTGATAGTGCATATCAAACTCTTAAAAGAAGAGTCTCATTAAGAAGGGATGAGTGTAGTCTGGGGGACCAATAATGTTCTATTTCTTGACCTGGGTGATGGATACACTCTTATTTACTTTATAACTGTTTGTTAAATTGTACATGCAAGTCATATGTTCTTTTCTCTAAGTTATGTTATATTTCATAATTTAAAAAATAATTTTAGGCCAGATGTGGTGGCTCACACCTTTAATCCTAGCACTCTGGGAGGCCAAGACAGGAGGATTGCTTGAGGTCAGGAGTTGGAGACCAGCCTGAGGAAGAGTGAGACCCCATCTCTACTAAAAATAGAAAAAATTAGCTGAGCATAGTGGTGCCCTCCTATAGTCCCAGGTAGTGGGGAGGCTGAGGCAGGAGGATTGCTTGAGCCCAGGAGTTCGAGGTTGCTGTGAGCTATACTGACATCACAGCACTCTAGGCCCAGGGAAAAAGCAAGACTCTGTCTCAAAAAAAAATGTTATTTTTAAATGTACATGCCGTTATTCACTTTAAATAGTTCTTCCTACATTTAAAAAGTGTATAAGCAATGATTCTAGAGCACCAATTATGATAGCAAAATTTGAAAACAAAAAAAAACAACAGTGGGGATCTGGTTAAATCATAGCATATCCACACAATGGAATACTGTACATCTGTTTAAAAATGATGTACAGATAAATATATACTGAAATAGAAGTTTTTCATACACGAGACAAAAACAAATTGCAAAAACTATATTCAGTAAAATTCCCTTTTACTTAAAAAAATTATATAATTATATAATCCATATATAAAGAAAAATTTCTGGAAATATATAAGCCAAAGTATTAAGAGGGAAATTGTGGTGGGAATTTTACTTCTTTTTGTTTACATTTTCTATATGAACTTGTTTTACTATTTTTATAAGGAAAAACTATTTTAAAAAAATTTAAGGTCATTTATTGTTTCACTCAGCAGCAAGTCTTGGCATTATTTCTCAGCTTGAGCCTTTTTTAAAAACAATAAAATATACATTTCACAAGAACAGCTAATTCTTTTAACAGCCCTTACATTTTGAAATGTTAATGTATTTTATTTGTTGACAAAAAAAATTGGAGGTAGAATCAGAGAGACATTTTCAAATATTAAGTTTTAAGTGTCAATTCCCATATAGAATCCTTTCCCACATCAAAATTTGTACTTAAGAAAGGAATCGACCTTCATGTTTAAAAAAAAAGCTATAATTTTAAAAAAATAAGCAGGATTGAATGATATTTTTTTTATTGCATTTTAAAATGTTACTCACAAATCCTTCCATATTTTAGATTAAAGTCTAATTTTTGAGTAATATTCGAGCCATAAATTTCATAGTTACTATTACATTATTATATTTCTATTTAGAGGTACTTAGTGTCATATTTTCAAGAGGAAATAAACTCATGTAAAACAGGAAACAGACAAAATGCAGCATGAGATCCACTGTTGCTGCCGTTAACCACATTAGCCACTGGGTGTCTCTACTGTTTCACACCATTCACTATCTCTGATGGAAGTTTCCGATGAAAACAAGAGATGAAGAGCAAAGCTTTATTTACAGAATGCTTAATTAGGAACTGATGCAGCATTTACATGCTAGACATTTTTAGAAACAGTTCTGCTCATATAGGCAATATTTTCTTGTGTTCTCTGGTAACTGGGCATTTGATTTGCCGAGGAGAAGAGAGGAAATGTTTACCTTTTCCTTAAAATCTCATCATTTCCTATTCCAATTTTTAAATCAGAAACAAAAAATTCTTCATTTGTAACATCTTGGGCTATTTTCACAGTTACCATGTTCAGAGCCCTAGAATACCAAGTAAAATCTAGAAAAGTTACCACTAGACAGGAATATCGTATGTTCTCCTTTTGGAAAAGTAGAAAATGACATTGCTGGCTAAGAAATGTCACTGTCTAATCAGGGCTAGTGAATAGAAAAAAAAGACAGGAATCATCCGCA
Source organism: Mirza zaza (assembly GCA_008750895.1). NCBI lineage: Eukaryota > Metazoa > Chordata > Mammalia > Primates > Cheirogaleidae > Mirza > Mirza zaza. The sequence goes on from VSMD01134789.1 coordinate 6,810, forward strand.
AAGATGCAGAACTGGGCTCTGGCTAAGAGCTCTTTAAGGGTAACTCTCCCTGGGATCACAGATCTATACCTTGGGACTGATCATAATTTAGAAACCTAATCTGAATTTATATTTCTAGATGCCATTTGATTTGCAATTTGTACATTTAGGATAAATTTTTTTCTCCATCTTGCCTTCCTTTAGCTTAATTTTTCTACTCTAAACCTATCACTTTCTTCTGTGTTCTTGGTTTCTTCTGCCGTCTTCCAACCCTATTTTTATCTTTTCTTTGCTGCCCCTTTTCATTTGCTAGTTTGAGTAGATAATTTTTGAATGAAAGTCATTGTTTTTTTTAAAAAAAAAATCCTCCTTTAGCCCTTAATCATTCCATCAGAGGAAAGGAATTCTAGAAATTTAACATAAATAGTTCAGCATTTGAGGTGATCCTGAGCATGAATACAATTGAACACTTGAGCTAGTATTTATTGTAATTTAATAAATTAGCTATATAACTGATTTACTTATCTGCTTAGGGAAATGAATGAATGGTGGAATCAGATGAAAAAAATTAGAATTCAAACAGCTGTGAAATTACAGAGAGAACATATTTTTGATTCTACAAACTATAAATAGAGTAACTAAACACAGAACTTTGTGTAGATGACAGAACTCTAAGGGAGAAAGTAGAGTTTAAATATCAAATTCACCTTATTAGGAAAAGATATAGTCATGAGTTAGAGAATATATTGTTTTAAATATTCACATAGATGAGGGGGAAGAAGTAATATAAGATCATGGATCCCAAGTTTGCGATTAATTTCATATCATGTAATTCACAGAGTTCTCTGCAGGCAGGGAGAGGAATCTGATAGGTGATCAAGAAGAGAGGGTAAATCTCAGCTTACTTCCCACCAAGAGAAGATAAATCCACACAAAATCCTAAAAACCCTAGTCATGTCATATAGCCTTATGGTCAATCAAATCCCTTTTCTGGCTATCCCATATGCCGATATATTATGCTATCTCTCCTGTCAAAAACAAGGATATTTGTGGAATGCAAGAACCACATGTCAGTAGCCACATCTACCTCAGAGTCTTCATGGTCTCCAAAGTCTTCTGGGATCAGACATATTTTTTTTAATGAGATTCTATACAGTGGCTGGACCCCATGGGACACCAGTTTGTATTTGGGTTACATAAGTCTTGAATGGGACTAAATCAATAATATTCTTCATCCATAGATGGATTCGTATCAATAAAAACTTAGATTAAAAATGTATTTAAATGTTTCTAAACATCTAATGAATTTTTGCAAATATGCACTGCCCTCCTATTGCAACCCAACTCCGCCACTCTTTCTTTCCTTTTATTTCAATCATAAATTGTTTCCATAATGTGAAAAACATAAAGAATAATATAATGAACTTCCAGGTACCCATCATCCAGCCAAGTTAAATCTTAATATTTTCCATATTTGTCTCAGCTCTTTGTTTAGAATATTTTATAAACCTTTAAAATATTTCATATACAGATGAAATCCCTTGTACCCTCCCTCCTAACCCCACTCTCCATGGTTCTTCCCTACAGGTACCACTACCATAAATTTGGTATTTATAATCCTACCATGTTTTTATAGTTTGACAACATATGTATGTATTCCTAAGCAAAATATATAAAAAGCTTTAAACTTTTATAAAAATAGCACCATACTTTACATAGTCTTCCATAATTTGCTTTTTTTGTTACTATTGTATTTTTAAGATTTATCTATTTTGCTACATATACCATCAGTCTTCATTTGTTTTTGTTTAGACCTGAAGTTCACTTTTACCTACTTTTGCTTATCCACTGGACAACTATCCACACGAAATTTTACATCTAGTGGAAAGAATGAAGGATTGCAGACAATTTTTTGAAACATAGCCATGATTTTAATCTCATCTGCTTACCATGAAAGAACTGGTTAAGAAAAAAGGCATATTTCAGACTTTATTATATAGTTTTTAGAGATGATCTGAGCTGTTCAAGTAATCCCTCAAAAGTCCTTCTATGTATTATGAAGAACAGTAAATGCATCACTAAGCAGTTAGGCTGTAAGGTAAGAGTGAGAGGTCTTGTAGTAGGATTTAGTGGTCCTGTAGTTTAGTTCTGAATCTACTACCTTTGACTATTTATTTAACTTCTCTGGGATCTCCATTTTCTAATCTACAAAATGAATCAATTGTAGCAAATGCTCTTGATGCTAATTTTCAATGATCTGTGACATAAAGAAAAATTATAAAGGCTGAAAATTTACTTTAGCTTGTAAACTTTAGTAGACTTTAATTTTCTGTATGAAATAAATTTTTATAAGGAAAGTATATAGTATATGAATATTCATTTTTTAGGACACAGAATATATTTAACTATTTAAATTATTATATAGGCAAGTAGTCACAATTTTTCCTTTTTTTTTTTGAGACAGAGTCTCACTTTGTTGCCCAGGCTAGAGTGAGTACGGTGGCATCAGCCTAGCTCACAGCAACCTCCATCTCCTGGGCTCAAGCAATCCTTCTGCCTCAGCCTCCCATGTAGCTGGGACTACAGACATGCACCACCATCCTCGGCTAATTTTTTCTATATATATTAGTTGGCCAATTAGTTTCTTTCTATTTACAGTAGAGACGGGGTCTCGCTGTTGCTCAGGCTGGTTTCAAACTCCTGACCTTGATTAATCCGCCTGTCTCGGCCTCCCAGAGTGCTAGGATTACAGGCAGTGAGCCACCTCACCAGGCCACAATTTTTCCTTTGTCATGCCTTTTGTTCACATCTGTAACTGATTTACTTCTGAGTCCTTGGTGTTAGGCCCTGCCCTGATTATGACATTGCTCTTGTGGATCTACTTTGTCATGCAAACTCAGAAGCACACTGTAGGAACTCTCTATGTAGGTGAATTGTAAAAACTATGATATAAGTGTTTTGTATTACAATCACCTGTGGATTACTTGGCAATTTTTCTTAACTATTCCTGGGTCCTTCAGTTATGAGGATGGGGTCCTTTTATTAAAGCTGCAACCTGCAGTATCCTTCTTAATCCTTTATCAGGAAGAAAAAAAAAAACAAGCAGTCATTTTAGAGGGTTTTTGAATTCCTGATCACAGATATAAATAATAATCACTCTGGAAAATAGTTAAGTATAATCAAAAATATAACGTTCCTTATAACATTGGAAGCTTTGTAGTAAACAAGGGATGCTACCTCTCTCCCTCCCTCATCATTACACTTCTACCAACTCCTGTCCACAATTTCAAAAGAAAGAACAGAAAATTCTGTTTAAAATTTAACTTGAAGTCAATTTAAAAGCGTGATCAGGGATATAGATAACACAGGTGTTAGAGCTATGAAAATAAATCTTGATGATTACTCAGGCATCTAATATCTTTTTCACCAATACTGTGTTTTCAAAAATTTAAATTTACATGAATAATAGATTATTATGATGGTTTGCCTTTGAACAGCCTTTTTCCCTTCTTTTTCATGGAGGAACAATTTTAATTTATTGCTGGGGGAGCTGTCCTTTATTTCTTTATTTCAGAAAACAAACAATCTACTTTCGTGGAAGACTGTCCTCATCATATAAACTTTTAGCATATGGCCTCTCAAGATTTTTGCACTCTTAGACACTAAATATACCACCTCTTGGGGATATGATAAAATTGTGGGTAATACTCACATTAAAGTTATAGGTTTCCTTTGCTGCTCTATGTATCAGTCTTACCCAGTGGGCTTCGCAGATTGTATTTAAAGAATTAAAAAAAATTCTTTCTAAATTTTATTCTTGTCAATTTTTCTAGGACATTTATTCATTAAATACGATGAGTTGCTAAACTATGTCCATTAAGTGTGTAGGGTATGTTACCAGTGAAATGTCAAAGTTCTGTCTAGGTAGGATTTCATGATCAAGTACAGTCTCTTACTATTAATACTTACAATCTTGTTCTTCCATATCCTCCCAAAGGCTTTCGTTTCACTCCTCTGCATTCATACTTAACTCCTACTACTAACTCCACTTAGATTCTCTCATCCTACCTCCTTTCCCAGAACTCTTGCCTCACAGTAGGTTTCCTTTTCCTCGTTTACATTTAGTCACATCTACTATCTCACCCTAAATCCCAAGCAGTGTGAGCAAAGGCAACACTGTCAACCTGTCCAGAAAGTTCTGCAATCATGGACAGTAGATAAGCACGTGGTAACAAGAGCATTCAAGTGAATCTGAGCCAGGCTGAAAACCTGCTGAGCTGGCCTGGCTCAGAGATAGTAAAGAGAAGAAAATACAAGGCAGGGAGCATCGTTGCCATTACTGTTAAGTTTCAAGAGCAGGAATGAGGAGGGTGCTCCCCACCCCAAGGCAGCAGAAGGCAAGGGAGAATTCTCCTGCAGTCCAGAGGAGAAAGCCAACATTGGAACCCCAGGAAGATCAGGTATCAGTGCCTTGTCCAAAGGGTCAGGGAAATGACCAAAACTAGTGTGGTAAGACCGAGAGTTACCTTGCGGTTCGGCTTCATCATTATGCGAGTGCATGGAAGTGCCAGCCGCTGAGCCTAGAGCTGCCAAGAGAGGCAGAAAGCAAGCACGTTGGAGATCTGGGGCATCAATAAGGTAAAATGTGATGGCAGAAGAAGACACCACAGGCACTGTTGAGGCATCAGGTAGGCAGTGGACAGCAGAACTGGCAGAGGCTGCTGCACCTGTTCAGGCACCAGGAATGACAGAGAAGGCTGGCACAGGTGAGTGGCAGCTGCTGGGCAGGACAGACCTGATTGGCCAGTACAACAGCAGAGAGCCATGTGGGGCTTTGACTCAGGAAGGTGGAGGCAATTATGAGTGAGAAAGTAGAAGAGACAGTAGGTGAACCAAGAGAGTAGTCAGGATAAAAAGAGGGCAGGCCACATGGCCATTACAGTGTGTCCAACTTTTCAGCAGCAAGCAAACAACCAAATTTAAATGTAAGTTGCTTAAGCCAAGATCGATTTTAAGTCTGTGCTTTGCTGGTTATACAGGATCATCAATTGCATCAATAATGCCCATGCTCAACTCATTCTGAAATGGAAGCAATTGTATAGCGTAATTTTGGACTGGATATATTCAACAAAAGGGAAAGGATGAAGGCAACACCGTGGAACTATTTTTTAAAAAACTGGCATGCATTAATAAGATATAGGAAATCTTGAGGCGATTTAATGACGATGTTGAGATTCATATAACTTTATGTTAAGGATTCTCTTTCCAGGAATAATTCATTTCAGTTATCTTCCACAGATGGTAGCAACTTAATTTAGTGTAAATAACCACCATTTGATTACTAGCATTATCTTTTTTTTCTTTGTCCAAAAAGGGTGTTATGTTTCTTTACAAAAAATAAAAAGAGATTGTTTATGTGTATATACATGTATGTGTCAAGACTAAAAATTAAGCTTGGGTGAAAGTCTTTGGCGAAGGACAAACAATTGGCAAGTTCACAAAATAGAATTTATAATCCTGTTGTGAAGTTGACTAATTTGTTAATTTAAATAAGATTGTGGGTGTCAGCACATAAAGAGGTAACGCTGTCTCAATTGTAGCTACAGACTGCAAATCTTGTGTCAGTCCAAATTTTTGCCAGCAGATACTAATGACTTCGCTGAAAGCAGATGTTTAGAAATAGAACTGTAAACACGACCCTACCTGATTAATATGCCTATTATACTTCCTTGTTATGATACTAGTAAATATTCAGTTATCTTTAAGTTGATCCGTAATATATTCAACAATATCATGAGAGCATAATTTTTTGATGATGCATCCAATGTTTCTATCAATTCATCCTAGCAACAGAGCCAAGTTTAGAGTTATTGCTGCCTGAGTTATAACAGCTGGCCCTGGGAATCTTGTCTGAACAGCAAGTTAACTGCTGTTCACAGTAATATCTGGTCTTTCCCACCCCCAAACATACACAAAAGATTTTTGTCATTCTTGGCATTGGGCAGTAGAAGTAGCAAGACATGCCAGCAGAACTCTAAAGGCAGAATGTCCTTCCACCTGTTTTATGCTGTAAGACAGACTTCCAAGAGCGAGGCGGTGTAGAGGGCTATTTCCTTGAATGGCAGCTGAATGCGCCAGCGGGGTCCTTGGCAGCGATGCCCAGGCACTGAAGCCGGGCATTCAGGAGAGCTAAATGGAGAAAAGAAACTTGAGCAAACCGCTTCCTGGAACACTGAGAACCTGAATGGGAAATTAAGAAGTACCAGATTCTTTCTATTCTTACGCCAGCCAAGGTCAGATTTCCAAGTTCCTATTGATTCTAATCTTTCCCTAAAAAAAAATGCTATGGCAATGTTTGAGGGTAATAAAAATACTCCCTTTTCTTTTAGAAAAATATTAAATGTTACTTCTTGCTTTGTTATGCTCTTGCTTGAGAATTTTTCTCCCATCCTGAAGTGAGAAATTCATGTTACAAATCAAGCAAAACCGTGCTGGAGAGATTCACTTGGAGGAGACAAGTGTCTTATTCTACATCTCGAGGGAGAGTTCCCTAGGCAAGAAGTGTTGACTATGCCAGCTTGCTTGTTGCATCTTTTGGTATTATTTTAGCAGAAAGCTGAGGCTACTTGTCCCTGGACAAGGAGAGCTTGATGCAGGAATAATGGCCACAGACAACCACCCACTACCAGTAAAGAGGGTAGATTGATAGCAAAAGACCTAGAAGAGGTCACAGGCCTTTGTTAATTTCATGCTATCTGCCTGGCACTCCCCTGGAACACTAGTTCCAAACCTAGAATCATGGCAGTTGAGGAAAGGAATAACAAGTGTCTTGGGGCAAGAGGGGAGGGAGGCGTGGGTAGGCAGAGGATGAGAATTCCTCCAGTTATTTTCAGTTTTTCAGGAAGCTTAAAAATTGTTTGTTTACTCAAAATACAACCTCAAGGATGACTTTTAGTTAGAAATAAACGTCTGGACCTCTTGGCTTCCTCTTGGGAAGATAAATTCATTATTATTTCACAAAAACGTTTGCTTATAAACAAAATCTTTTGAGACAGGGATTCTGTGGGGAGAAATTATCTTTCCAGAAGTTTTCAGCGCTGGCGAGATTAGAAAGACTGCCCTAAAGAAAACTGTTTAAAGGATGCCATTTTTCAAACTGCTTTCATAAGAAAATTTACAAACAGTGGCTAACTTCCCATTACACTCCATATCTAATTCAAAGTCCTTAAGGTTTAAAAAGATTGCAAGAGCGGCTGTGGGAAATTTCCAAGCTGCTGCCGCCTACAAAACCTTCCCTGACTATCTCAGTGCTGGAATAACAAATCCCAGGCATTGGCTTTATTTGCCAGAGCTACAAGGAAATGGTAGAAATTCAATAAATGTCAACCTTGCTCCATCCAAGGAGCCTCCTTACAGAGCTGTGGATTCTTCAGAGAGGTTTTACCAAAGTAGGGGCAGAACACACATACAGACTTCCACGGATTCAAGAAATGTAGGCAGCAATGTTTATTATTAGCCCTTCTCTTTTCCAACAGCGAGAACAAAATCACTTATTTTCGATTGGCACAAAAGTGTATTCATTCATTAAATTATCAGACATTGCTCAGGTACCTATCATACGCCAGGCTCTCTGCTAAGTGCTGGGTCATAAAGATGAATAAGATGTGCAATGCCACAATTGGGATTGTTAACAGCTGACCTAGGTGGCTCATCTGGGTTGCCTAGACACAAGCCAGCAGACACCTTGGGTCCCCCAACTTTATCTCTCCCAACAGGAGGGGTTGCACCTAAACTACTACAAGGACCAGTTTTCCCTTCCATAGACCCCAAAGTTTTTAGGTGCTGAACAGTTGGCTTTCCCAGGCAACTTAAAGAGCTGGTATTGAACCCCAGACTGATGTTGCACAAGAAGTCTGATTATCCTCACTCCCACTGGGTTGCTCTCCTGCCCTGTACGAAGGAGAACAGCAAGGGAGCAAGGTTCCTTTCCTGGAATGCCCACCCATGGTGTGTCCAGCAGAGGACCTTGGCCTATGTCTTCTCTTTTCTTGCTACTTCCTGCTTTGTAAATTTCCCCCAGTAAAGCCCATGAGATTTCATGGAATTCAACACAAAATCACAAACCCTGCTGCATGATAGGGGATGAACATGAAAGGATCCACCTTGCACAACACTTCCCAGCACAATGCTGGAATCACCTATTCCAGAACCTGGGGAAGAAAAATCTAATTACACACTCTGGTGGGGACAGGCCAGATGAAGGGAGTGAGAAATACTTCAAGGAGTCTGCAGTGCTGTTCAGCTGAGGAGTGCAGGGTTTGTGCCATGGAACTCCAGAGTTCCTTCTCTAACAGTTCCTCCAAGGCAGTGCCTATCTTAAACCTCCCTCAGCTACTGATTGTATAGATGTTTGTTTCATCTTTTGATTCATTCATTCACTTAATCTGAGCTGTTTTAAGACTTAAGAAAGACAGTGGACTGGAAAGTGCCTTGGAAAACCATAAAGCTCTATCCAAGTACCATAATTTGAATATGAAATGTATATTTACTATAGATTATCAGTCCCATTCCTTTTTGTTCCTAAGGTAGAACTTATTCTCCAGATGAAGGCTTATTATGAAGCTCCAAATATAAAATATATTTATACATGGATATGCTCCAGCTAAACTAAGGTGGAGAAGTGGGTCTCCAAGGAGCACAATTTTAAAAGCTCTGCAAGAGATGACAAAGGGATAAAAGAGCTTAGATGTTTCTTTTAAAAATAAATCCCACCTGTTCTGCATCTTGACTGTGGTGGTGAATATACAACCCTACACATGTGATAAAATTGCCTAAATGTAAATATGCATCTACACAAATGAGTATAGGTAAAACCAGTGAAATGTGAAAAGATGAGTAGGTTATAGCAATGTCATTTCCTAGTTGTGATATTTTGCTATATAGCTCTGCAAGATGTTACCACTGGAGAAAACTGAGTGAAGGGTACACGGGATCTCTCTGTCTTGTTTCTTACAACCACATGTGACTATACAATGATCTTAAAATAAAATGTTCAATTAAAAATAAATAAATGCACTGTGTGAATTTCTCATCCTGTCATTTTCCTCATCCTGAATTTGCAAAGTAGCCAAACAAAAACCTACCCATGACCACCAGCTGAGAATCTTTGGTTTCCATATTAATGGACATAGGCAGGTGTATCAGAAAGCCTGCAGGTATAAATAGCATAAGATACTGACTCAACCGATATAAGCAGTAAGGATAATATGGCGTATTATGTAATGAGGCCTCTTGAATATCAGGGTAGTCCTCAGGTCAGTTGATTCAGCAGCTTGATTCATCATCACAAACCTACATTCTTTCCAACTTTCTACCCTGCTATCCGCAGCCTGTCAGTTTCATCAGTTTCGTCCTCAAGCTGGCTTGACGATGGTTGTAAGACGGCTGCTATCAGACCATGTTCTATGTGCAGATGCAAACAGTATCTCTTTCCATAAGTCTCTTATAAGAGCAAGGAAACACTTGTAGGTCTTTCCGCCACTCTCTTCACCCACTTATTTTATTGTGGAACAATAAATGGATTACTTGACCAGCAGGGTGGGATTGCCATTATCCTTAGATGGAGTCCCTGGGAGTGGGGGATGGTTATGCCTGAAAAAAGCCAGTGCTCTGCTGGTAAGAGCTGAGCCCTGGTGATTGATGAGTAGCCAACTGTTACCAAGGAACTATGGTAAAGCTTTGTGCCCGCTCAGAAGGTGATGAAGAGCAACAAGAACAACTGCAAGGAACACATTTTTCTAGCCTGTTCCTGATGGCACACTTCAGAGGACAATGGGTCCAGTGTGCCAAGCAGGCTGGGGAACTCAGAGTTGGGTGAGGAGCAAGGGAGAGAGGCTGCCAAAGCTCAAACTCAGAGAAGGAATGTCCTACCAAGAGATTGCAGGGGATATCCTTTTTGTTAAAGATCCTGTCCAGGGTTTAAAGGTGAGCAAATTTTTTGTTTTATTTTGCTTGCATGAGGATTAAGTTAAAGTGAAGTAAGGATTACTTTTTTAAATAAAAATCTTTTAAAAAGGAGACAATGCAACAATTGCCTTTCAGATTATTTCCTGGTCATCAAAGATTCCTTTTTATATTTACCCAGAAGGGATAGGAGTCAGTCTGTGTATTGGAAAATCTGTCCATATTTGGTGAGAGTGGAGGGCTTCAAAATATGGTGCAAATGATTGATATTTATTGCCTCCCTGAATGCAAACTCAAGGAGACAGGGACTCTGACATCTTCCTCAATGCTTATCTGTAACCCCAGTGCCTGTCACATAGTACATGCTCAATAAATATTGACTATAGTAATTAAAAATTTCCTTCTCTACTCCCAAACTATAAAAATCTAAAAGTGCATGTTCTTGCTGGACAATAGCATCAAAAAGACAGGAGGGAGCTGAAGATATGTTTCTCAGTCATTCTCTGTGTCTATGATATGCCCCACATGGGTGTTCCTAATGCCACTGTCTCACAGGTGGCCTCTATCAGGACCTAAGCCCTATGGAGACAGTTGCTTGCAGAGCTCCAATCCAGGGACAGCCAATGGTGGGCAAGATGCAATAGGCCAGCTCAGGGAAGGTCTTCTCCATCCATGCCTTTGAGGAAGGAGGAAGTGGGACTACTTTTCACCTATGTAAGTCTCACTGCTAAACTTAGACCGAGTGCTACATCTCCAAACCTGGACAGCCCCGGTGTCTGCTACACAGGCCAAAAGTTGTTCTTGGCAGGGTCTGGGCAGCAGCAGTAGTATAAACACTGACTGATGAGCTCACCTAAATATCAAAAGGATGAAGAAAATTGTTGATCTTTTCCCCCGAGAGGAACTTTACAAATGATCTTGACAAACCCCTCAAAAGATACAGAACCAATATTTTTTACAACTGTCTTTTTATTCTTGTTTCTATTTCCTCTCTTCCTGCCTTTCTCTTTTTTTTTTTCTAATTCTTTTCTCCATTTCCCTTCCTATTTCTTTTTTGTTTTGTTTGTTTGTTTGTTTTTTAGACAGAGTCTCACTCTGTTGCCTGGGCTAGAGTGCCATGGCATCAGCCTAGCTCACAGCAACCACAAACTCCTGGGCTCAAGCGACTCTTCGGCCTCAGCCTCCCAAGTAGTTGGGACTACAGGCATACGCCACCATGCCCAGCTAATTTTTTCTACATATTTTTAGTTGATCAATTAATTTCTTCCTATTTTTAGTAGAGATGGGGTCTCACTCTCGAACTTCTCAGACAGATCTCAAACTCCTGAGCTCAAACAATCCTCCCGCCTCGGCCTCCCAGAGTGCTAGGATTCCAGGCGTGAGCCACCGCACCCAGCCATCCCTTCCTATTTCCTTACTTTTTCCCACCTTCCCTCCTTCTTCACCAACTTTTCTTCCTCTCCCCCTCAAAGGCGATATTTTGAAAGTGAAAGTAGATTTTAATATTTATTGAAAGCAGTTGTTTCTTTTTCCATGGTTCTCTCACTCTTCATAAAAAATGATTCTTTCATCCTAAGTTGACTTTCATAATTACCAGAAGGCTAAAGGATCCAAATATATGTAAATTGAATACATTAAAAAGAAAAGCTATTAATAACCATTTAAAGACTAACATTTAAGGAGTCTGACCTCGACTATTTTAAAATTAGAGCTCAACTTGATGCCATTTATATTCGAATTCCTAAAATTACAACCATCATCTATGTTTTGCAGGCTTCCTTTATCTATACAGACATTTCCTGCTCTGTCTTCTCTTTCCCCCGAGTCTCATTACGACTTACTGATTGTTGGTTTCAGGTTTTATTTGGGGGAAAGGGGTGCCTTTTTTTTAACTAATATAAATCCAAACTTTTGAGAAGCAGAGGAAGGGAGGAAGGCATGCGATACAGGCCTTAAGCTAGGTTGGCATCTTTACTTATGTATGACTGAGTTAACATTAGAATGAAAATGTCTTTGCACTTAATTAATTTAAAATTAGTCTTCCAAACCTCAGTGTGCCCAGCTACACATTACATATGCCACACTTATGCACAGGATCACCAATTCTCATATCCCAGGCCTCAGAGCTGAGGTCAGCAACGAGGGCTAACGTTTGTATAGTGTTCCCCACCTGTCAGGCACCATGCAGAGCTCTTCACTGGCATCAACTTATTTAATCCTTCAACAGCCCTACAAGTTAGGTGTCTTAGTCAGCTTGGGCTGCCATGACAAAATACCATGGACTGGGCAGCTTAAACAACAGACATTTGTTTTCTTACAGTTCTGGAGACTGGAAGCCCAAGATCAAGAAGCCCACAGGGCTGGTGTCTAGTGAGAGCTCTACCCTTGGGTGGCAGACGGCCATTTTCTCACTGAGTGCTCACATGGCCTGTCCTCTGTGCTCCTCGGAGAGAGTGAGTGAGTCCTCTGGTGTCTCTTCTTATGAGGACACTAATCTTATGGGATCAGGGCCCCACCCTTAGCACCTCACTTAACCTTAATTACTTCCTTAGAGACCCCACATCTAAGGCCACACTGGGGGTTAGAGCTTCAACATGCATTTTGGGGCACACAAGCATTCCGTCCATAACAGTAGAGAATATTGTTCACCTCATTTTTTAGATTAAGAAACTTTGGCGTAGATGGGTTGGGTAATTTGCCCAATGTCGCACAGATAATAAACAGCAGCACTGGGATCTGAACTCTAGTATTCATGCTCTTAACCACTGTGGTGGGCTGTGTCTCATCACCTACCATGAGTCATGACCTAACTTCTACCAACCCATCAACGCCATCAACATTTAACACCCCCAAACCCTGTAGAACTTTAAACCTATCATAGAATCATCAGAACTTTGCTATGCTTTTTTAAAAAATGCCTGTACAGGGAAAAAAATCCTTCATCATTATTATTATTTTATTAGAAATAGATTTCTATATTACCAAATTTAGAAAAAATAACTTGTGGTTACTATAATCTAGCTCTTAAAATGCTTGCACATCTTGGTCACCCTAGTAAAAACTTCTTCTCAGTTTCTATATTTAAACTCTTAAAACTCAACAATAAAAAAATATGCAACCACTTTTGGAGAGCAACTCACAGTCATCAATCCAGCAGCTTGAATTCATTAACGATTCCAAATAACTCTTTAGGGAAAGAAAAGGAGCTGTGCTTCACTATTGGGCATTGATGGTTCTTAATTTTGCATCTTTTAATTAGCGAAGAGTTGGTAAACTGACTTCCTTTTTTGAACAGAGAGGGTTTGAATCTTTGGCATATGAATGGAAAAATTTGGGGCACATTTGACATCTTTTTTTAAAACTGCCCTTTAAACAGAAAAGTCTGCTATTCTAATAGTGAAGACTTTTGATTCATATGGGAATTGGTTAAAAATTCAAATTTTCATGTCACTCCATGAGAGATGACAGGCTACTCTCTTGGCCTTATGCCCCCCAAATCCAGAAGGGGCTGACTGTTGGCAGCTATGTTAAGAAAATATGGTCAGTGCCTGCAAAATTGAAACTAGTCACGAGGCTGAGATTGCTTAGCTTTTTCCCATTCACAAGTACAGTTGATTTTGCAAGTAATTAAATGACTAGTACAAAATATGCAGAAACATAAGCTAGATGTCATTAAAGAGGGATGTGTTGGTTTTGATTTTTGTCTAATGTAATTATCTGTAATTTGCCTAACAACTTGTCTAAACTGGTTTATTAAACTAACATTTATATGATTTAACAATTTAAAAAGAACCCAAAGATCCTGACAGACACTACACCAAAGAAGATACACACATGGCAAATAGCATATGAAAAGATGCTTCACATCGTATGTCATTGGGAAAATGACAATTAAAACAACAATGAGATATCACTACACACCTATTAGAATGGCCAAAGTTCAGAACACCGACAACACTAAATGCTGTCAAGGGTGTGGGGTAACTAACAGAAACTCTCATTCATTGGCGGTAGGAAGGCACAATGGCATAGGACTTTGGAAGACAGTTTGGCAGTACTTATAAAACTAAGTTTCTATATTTATAACACAAGTGGTTATAAATATAATCAGTGATAATTTCTTTAGAGGCTCTACTATATTTTAAGAATTTAAAGCCTTTTAACCCAAATTTCTACTCAGAAAGCTGGAGCACTGTAATTTGGTGAGATTACCCTCAGAATTCTCGCCAGTCAACGAAGAAGCGATTTTCACACTAACTTAACAGACTTTGCCATGTTTGAATTAAATACGTAGTGAGGGGAATCTAATTAACTGATTGGCAGTGGTCCTAGATGTTTAACTGAGACAGTGCAGTAGATGAAAGCAAAGATTCTGGAGTCTGGCTATCCAGGTCTAAATCTGGATTCTGCTGTGTCCTTGAGCACTAAGTGGCTCAACCTAAGTTTCAGTTTCCTCATTAGTAAAATGAAGCCAGTGGTAGCTTCCACCTTACATGAGGACCAAGGGAGAGGAGCCACGTTAAGTGTAAATTAAATAGTGCCTGGCTAAGCGCTCCCTAAATAATCTTTTTTTTTTTTATTGTAAATTTCTAAAGAGAATGTTTTATACTTTTAAATTTTTTTAATCATTTCCCAAAGCCCCTAACAGGAGAGGACACAATCAGTGTTAAAGGAAAGAATGATAAATGTCTTGAAAGGTCAATGTCGCACCTGACCCATTCTCAGTATTACTAGTTTCACCAGGAAACAGCAGAAGCTCTATTTTAAGGCAAAACCAGGCCTCATGCAGGCAAGAACATACTAGACCACAGGCCTTGCTCCTAAACCACAGCTACACACCGCAGCTCTGCATGGCAGGCTGGGAGGAACTCTTGACTGGTTCTCACAATAAACAGCTTCTCACCTGTGCAGTTCTTGGGAGTTATAAATGTGCATGCAGGTTCAGGGTTTGGGGGAGGGGGGGGAGATTGGGGTATTTCTCTTCAGAATCTATTTAAAAGCAGATATTTTGGTTACTAGAATGAATTAAAACTATTAAGTACTACATAAAATACGCTAGGGCAGGCCGAGCCTAATTTTAGACTGTTGGTATAGACACACATCCGCACAGCTACCAACCCCACAGACACAAGAGTGTCTGTTTGCCTCTGTCGATGTGGTTGGGAAGTTTTGTGACTTGGGGACTAGAACCAAGTGTCATTGCTGGGACAACTAAATACCAAGAGAAGGTTTGAGGGATGCTAAGGACTCTCTTCCCACCTAGCTCTTGGGCCTTGTTTTTAAACCCAAATGGTTAGATGAGTAAAGGCCAGAAAGTGGGGAAACTATCACCAAGAAATCTTTGTGATTCTCAGTCCTAAGCACCATTGCCTCAGATCCCAGGTGACAAGGCATAGCTCAGAGATGCCATTTTCCTTGCTTGTGCATAAAACCCCACTCTGCTCTGACAGCCCAGGGCTGCTGGCTTTGGCAGGCTTGGCAGCACTGGGTAGGACTGTGTTTTGGGGCTTGATCAGCACTGCTTTCTTGATGGGCTGTGACAGCACTCAGGGCTTCCAAGTAGCCCTCCAGGAAGCAGACCTGGAGGAGCCAGAGCAGGAGAGAAAGGACCAGGTAGATGAGTGCGATTATGGCAGCTGGTTTTTAAGTACAAATGACACACCCTGTTGGGATGCCCAGAAATAGCTGGAGGACACTGAGTTCAAGCTAAGAGCCTATTGTTACCTTTATAATTTGGACATCAAAAGGGAATGTAAACTGATTTTATATAGTATGGAAGGTCTTGGACATACTGTAACTAAACTGTAATTGCAATTAATGGGTTACTTTAGAAGTAACCTAATTTCATGGAAAATTTGGTGGTTTACAATAAAATAAGGAGATAATATCCATTGCCAAAATGTCTATGAATTGGAAATACCAAGACATGGGCAAAAAAAAGTCTGAATTAGGTTATGCAAAAAGAGAAAAATATGAAGCTTAGGAAGAATAAAACTTGCTCCATGGGTAGCTTTTTGCCACAAGTTCCAGCATTTCTTTTCAAGGAGAGGTTAGGAGTGGAAATGGTGGAAGATGGACTGAGGTCTTGTCTTGGACATTTGCATGCTGCTCTACTTAAGACTGAGAAAATGCCAGCTGTCCCCATCAAAGAATGAGGAAGTTGATAGACATCAGCACCTTTGGCACCACTGTTGATCCCAGGGTATCCTTAGCTTTTGAGCCACCTCCAGACCAGCCTTGTCAACTACTACTGGATGCACCGGCTTCTCTCCTTAGGTGGGAGCCACCTGGGGTGCAGCCAAGGGTCCCGCTCTATGGGTGGTGTGGCTACACCACTAAAATCCCCTCCCACAGAATCTCTACACACTGCCATTTGACTGGCACCCTCCCATGGGTTCCAGTGAGAAATGCCAAGCATACTCTCTTCTGAGAGCAGCTTCCCCGAGACTGGGAACCAGTGGCAACCCAGCTTGACTGTCCCCTATGATCCGTCCCTTTCCCTCCGGTGACTAAGCTGTTTTTACTCATCCATTGGGTCTTATCTGATAAGTCGCTTCCTTAGGGAAACCTTCCCTGACCAGACAAGGGCTTGTGTTGCCCTCTTTACTTCTACATAATACTTAGAATAAATAAATACTGATATAATGGTGCATTTAATTAGTGTAGATAAATGGGTTATTAATATTTTTAACTATTTATTTTTTATATTATATAAGCAATATGTGAATATATACTCATTGTAACAAAATTTAAACAACACATACACACGTAAAAGTTATGGTCTTATATATATAAATTATGGTACAATAAAGCTATTTTTAAAAAAGCTATGGTCCCCTTTCACAACTCCACACCAACCTAGTACCACTCTTTTTCCCAGTCATAAAGCCCTACTCTTAACAGTTTCATGTGTAAAATTCCAGATCTTCATCTATGTATTTTCATACATATATGTATCTTCACGCATATATGTGTTTTCATGCATGTATGTTTGGATAAAAGTCACATATTTGTGTTTTCATACATATATGTAGTATACATACATTCCAAGTGCAATCAGAAGGCAGAAGCCATGCTAGATATTGCAAGCAGAGGGAATTTAATACAGGTTATGGAAGAGTTGAAAGGACAGAGACTAGCAGGAAACCACTGTCAACCTGAAGCTGGAGGGACGGAGGGAGGAAGCAGTCACTAGAGCCATCTGGAAGAACTGGGAACCATGGCAGCCCTTCCAGCTCAAGCTGGAATCATGGAAGAAGGGGCCGTCCAGCAGGAAGTGGAGACATGGACAAGATGCTGCCAGAGACCATCTGAAGCAGGGAGAAGGGGAGACATAGCCTGGCTTCTTCCCTGCCATTCTCCAGTGTCCATCACTGGCTCTCTCTGGCTCAGTCTGGACATGAGCCTGGAAAAATGCAGTTCCCAAGGATGCAAAGCCCAGAGAGAGGATGGTCTGGAATAGATCTGAGAGCAAACACAAAAAGCCAGCATATGAAGTTTAAAATAAAATACAGAAATAGCATCATGGCATATGTAGTGTTCTAAATTTATCACTTACCATTTTTACAGAGATAAGATCTGGTTAAAACGGCCATTGAGAGCAGGCTTGATCCACAGAATGAAGGGGACAGCAGGAGAGCACAGAGGTAGGCAGCAGAAGGCAGGAGGCTGCAGAAGTACACTCCCAGCACAAGGAAAGCCATGCCTCAGAATGGCAGCTCCGGGGGCTGTGGTGGGTGCAGCTCTCGTTCCTTGCCAGGCAGGCCTGACCTGCTCTGCAGTGTGGAAAGAGGGCAGGGGTATGGGCTGCTTGTTGCCCAGGAGTAGCATCAAAGACTCAGAGACTTTTAGAGCCTGGAGGAAACTTAGGTCTCCCATTTCAACTCACGACTTCTGCAGAATAAGGAACTGAAACGCAGAGAAGTGATGGACCCAGCAGCCCAAAGAAACTCAAGTTAGTTTTTTGTCATTTTTTGGTTTTGGGGACATGATGGAGGAAGTGTTGGGGACAGTTTAGCACCAATGCCTCCTCTTCCTGCTGTGAGTCAATGGGCAGCCTAGCAGA